>JABFPJ010001858.1:0-22591 GCA_022817425.1 Gryon sp. ZL-2020 | reverse complement strand
AAAAAAAAAAAAAAAAAAAAAAAAAAAAGAAAAGAAACTGACGCTAAGAAAGGCTATTGCTGAAACTGGTCTTTTAATTTTCATTCCAATGAAAATCGCCCGAATTTAAAAAAACAATATATGACAAATTAATGATACACTATGTAATGATATGTTGATGTGGTTTACAGTTTGATGAGAAAATGATCATGGATACGTTTCCATGCGATTGATTGTAGTCTGTACACCTATTTTGTACATATACGATTCAATAAAAAGAATTTCACAAAACTTGACTATTTATTTGCTTTGATGAACAACGTATTAAAAACTAGTAATAAATATCGTACATAACTTAATTAGAATAATACCAAAATAACTGCATTGAACTTATTGAAAAAGCTTATAAATTGATAAAACATAAATAATAAAGAAAAAAAGAACACTTTCATTTACATAAATTTATAGATTTGGATGCATTGCATGAAAGTAGTAAATGAATGAACGTTTGTTCTGGAGTTGCAATTTTTATTAAAAAATAAAAATAATCAAAAATAAAGACCTATAAAAACGATAAATTTGTATATAAAGATGAAAAATAGTGTAGCGAAAAATTGTAAAAAATTTGATAATGTTTTGAGTTTCAATAAAATATCATTAAAGAAGATAGATTATCAATTCGAAAATCAATTCCGTCTTCGGTTAATTTTTGATCGTATTCGTATATTATGTTGTCCAGCATTATTCTACACTTTTCGTTCAAGTTGCGTGGTTTTAGATGAATTGTTTGAAAGTCTATGAAAGTATAAAAATGTACTGTTCAAAAAAATATATACGTAAAAGGGTATAAAGAAGAAATAAAAAATTAAGTTTCTATTACGTATGTAAATGTACTTACGAGTTTTCTGTTCAATTTGCAATTGACAAATATCGCGAACCGTGCTAAGATTCCTCATAATGCCATCGTATTGCAATTTATTTAATTGTTTGCACTGCATAATCAGAGATAGAAGTAAATCATCCAAAAGTTCACGATTGTTTCTCAGTTGTAATACAACTTCAGCTGCAATGTAATTTTCATATTTTCTTATTACTTTAATTTAATTAAACTTGTGTAATGTATATAAGTCGATGAGTAATGAACAATTGTTAATGATCGTTAATAATCTAATTATCATTAATAATGTATTTATTTGTTTTCATTATTATTGAATATTATTATTAATGATTATTAGATTATCATTAATGATCTGTTGATTGACAATTATTATTATATGCATAATCGTAGATGATACTGCTGTTAATTTGTCTTAGTTGATTTAGCTGATTTAGTTATCACTATTAATCCATTTATAATTATTTCGATAAATGGAATAAATTCTTTCTGAAATAACTTGTATTGGTGCGCATTGGATTTTGTCGTTTGAAATAGTATATTCACCACGGGAGCAAAAAGTGGTTTTGCAAAACGTTGTTTTGCTCCCCGCGGTGTAAACGATATTTTTCGTTACAAATGCAAGTACAAGTCAGACTTTGCTTCCTGGATTTGAGAACATATCTTTCGGAGACTGTTTTGCCCCTAGGAAGCAAAATTTTACTTTATTCCCGAAAAACAAGGAGCAAAGTCTGACATTACGAGCATGTGTGACGAAAACATTATTACCGCAGTAATAATAGTATATTCCTCAACTAGGGAGAAAAGTTGCCGATTCTAGACGAGTGTGAGGTTTGTCATATCGGCAATTTCTCCCTAGTTGAGGACGATATTTTTCGCCACACGGTGACAGAAAATGCAGTTTCCATCTCTAAGGGGTTTTAAAGAAGCTGCATTCTCTGCTCCCTTGTGGCGAAAAATATCGTTTGCACCATGGAAAATAAAAGAAAATTCTCTCCTCGTGCGATTACAAACCTCGCCTTCAGCTCGGATTGTAAACTTCGCACTCGGTAGCGAATTTTCTTTTTCATTTCCCTTGGTGCAAAATATACTATTTTCTCACCAGTGTATCGGAAAGGTCTTTTTCTCACACGTGTATCGAAAACATGTCTTTTCTTCCCTCAAAAGTGGGACGAAAGTGGCACTTTCTGTCCCTCGGGAGGGAAAGTTTGTATAACTTAAATAAGTGAAACAAATTTTTTTTACTAGTTACTTTCCATCACTCTAGTTACATTCCATCACTATAGTTACTTTCCATCCCTCTGGAGGAAAGTGCCACTTTTATCCCATTTTTCGAGGAAGAAAAGACCTTTTCGATACATTGGTGAGAAAAAATATCGTCCTCAACTAGGGAGAAATTGCCGATTTGACTCGTGTGAGATTTCTGCACTCGCCTTCGGCTCGTGCATCAAACCTCACCCTCGTCTAGAATCGGCAACTTTTCTCCCTAGTTGAGGAATATACTATTTGTTCCTTGAAAAATGTATGTAATTTTTTCGAGTAACGAAAAAATATTTTTTTGCATTTATCTTTAAGCAAATGTGATTTAACATAAAGTAACAGACACAAACCCAAAGTGGCTGAATAATAATTAATAAGTAATCCAACCGTGCCCCTGAAATTGCGTGATCTACTTTGGTCCCATACATGTCCACTGAACATTTGAAACTGAGCCAATGGAACACTCGGCAACAAGAAACATCTCATATCCTCATAATGTGAAATATTAACTGAAACGAAAAAAAAGTTACACGTTATAATTGCGAGCATTTAAAATCCTTCAGGGAGAGGGGGCGATTTTAAAAGAACTATTTAAAAGAACCAGAACCAAATACAATTTCATAATACAACAAATTTTCATTTTATTTAACATATTTAGTTTTCGTAGCACAAACGTAGATCACTATATTTATTTTTATACTAAATGTATGGCTTTCGCCCGGGCGAAAGCCCTATGATCGTCTATAGACTCTTAGCTAAATCCCTAGTTTCAACCAAAGTACCCCTAGGACTCTCTATGGCCTTCCTATGAACCCCCCCCCCCTTGCCCTCCTATGACCCATCTCCTATGACATCCCCCCGGGCGGAGGAGTGGAGCTCTGATACAAAAATTTTTTTAGCACTCGTGCCAATTTCATATCTTTTAAAAAAACGTCGTTTGTCACACGAGGACTGACGGTCACTAATGCTACAATATATTATTATTTCTAAATAATTTCTCAAAATAATTGTTCATTTGTTATAGTCTAGGACATTCGCTTTAAATCAAGCAATATACCATTAAAATGTTAATTAAAAAGGGCAAGTAGTTTATGCGTGATGAGGTAACAGACAGAAAAACATTGATTGAAATTTTATGTTTTAGTAGGATAGGATAGAATATAACATACTAAATATATATCCTTGTGGGGAGGGGGAGAGGGGGAAGAACATGCATCCTAAGCGGGAGCCGTAGGCCATTTTTGGATAAATATCATATAGATATTATATTTATGTGTATACATTATATACATATTTATATGTATGTAATACATATATAGTATGTAATAAATAATATAATATGTAATAATAATACATGTATTCTATGGATATATATTTTTAGGGATAATTTTCTTACAAAAAACTTTGTAATCCTTTTGGAATTTTTTATTTAATCCAGATAGGATTTTCCTAATAAGAAAAATACTATTTGATCAAGGATCCAAAGGACTTCTGAACAGGAAAGTGTATTTGACAAAGATTCTTTGGAAATATGATGACATGGGCTTTCATTACCAATTGTGTATGACACCAACAAATCAGGACAAGCAAGTACCAAGTTGCGCCAAGTTGCATCGGTAATTGTGTGTTGCCTCGAGTCAGATTCCCGCACGGATATGCACAACGTACGAAACACTTTGGGCGCTGCGCTCGCGAGAATTTGCAAAACTTGATCCGACAGAGATGGATAATCCAATTTTAATGTCGTTAATGCCGTTAAACGACTAAGTAGTTTCAAGTATCTGCAAAAATGAAACAGTTAATTTTGTAATAACTGTTCATTTATTTATTATATTATTTTTCATAGATATACTTCGGATTGTTGTAAGACGTTTGCCATTCTGGAAAAGCTCCACGAAGGTCTACGAATTTAAGATGATTTTGTGAAACTCTGGCTGCTGTTCCCAATAAGCGAAGAACATCACTAACGCGTAAATTTGCATTCAGCAGACTCAGGGTTTCGAGTTGATGTTGACATCTATGGATATACAAATTGATATATTAATCGAAAACAAATTTAAATAAAAAATGAACATTTCAAATTCTTTAAGCTAAATATCCCACATTTTAATTAAAAATTAAGGTATCGTGAATTTTATTGGATTAAGAAAATAACAGTGTGTAATTACAATTACAATATTTGGATTTTAATTACAACAATAGTACCAATAAAATTGAGTAAAAATTTAGAGAAAAATCCCATTGGCTCGGCTTGTAAACTCCGTTCAGGAAAACGGGTTCCCGAATTCATCTCCTTTGCTGCGTAATATATTATTGTTTGTCTTTGTTAATTTTTGTTAGATTAAACTGAAATAGCTACATTTACGTATCGCAAGAATATTTTTGATGATAAAATTAATGAATATTCAATATTATAAATAACTCGCTAAAATACTTAACTAAACTAATATAGATTAGTTTATAGATAAAACAAACTAAGTAAACTAACTAGACTAAAATTAAATTAACTAAACTAACTAAACCAAACTAATTAACTAAACTAACTAACCCTTTTCTTCCCTATGTATTTTCTAGCATACATTTTGAATTTGAGGTCGATTTTTGTTAAACTACTTATTTGAGTAATTTTGCAATATTTAAACATAAATTTGAACTTTTTCCAATAAACTGAATCATAATGGTTTTGTGAATATAACAAATAACCAAATTTTTTTATTTTAATTGTTTATTAAAAAAAATGTAGAATATAATAAAAAAGATAATTATTTGTTATAAATAGCAGGATTCTATAATTTTATCAGATATTTAAAAGTTATTTCTGTATGTCTGGGTAGAAAAAGGTTCAATTAAAAAATAATTTTTAAAAGATTTGTAAAAACTGAAATATAATATGATGATTGCACATGATAAGACAATTATAAAGTTTGTGTTGGGATTGTGCGAATGCTTAATTGGGATTAAGTTAACAATTACCCGATGAAATTAGCTAAGGCATATAGAAGTTCGTGACGATGTCCCCAGGATCGATGCAATGTCCAGTTGGTGAGGATGAGTTTGTTAATTTGCACGTTCCAAGTGCGGATCGTATGAAGGAAGTCCGTAGCTATTTCCACTTGTATATTTCGAGGATCGTATTTGGGCCGTGTATTTGGTCGAGACCAGGTGAGTTCTAAACTGCGCACATGTCGGCCATATTTCTCCTAAATTTGTATCAAATTTATTTACTGACAAAAAAAAATTACTGTATTTAATAATATTATTAATTATATTAAACTAAAAAATTTGCTAAAATAACTTTTATTTTGATTAAATAAAATATCGTTTGCACCCTTGGTGAATAATATACTATTTGATTACAGTAAAATTTGATGCAATTTTGATATTAATTGGAAAGAAAAGTTGTTTCGATTACCAGTTCAATGGTGATTGGATTATCTCCGAATAAGTCACGATCGAGAATAATTGTTACCGAACGCCAAAGAATCGGCGAAGATAAAGCGTTCTTCCACAAGCTGCAAATTTGACTGACATTCGCTCGATCCGCTCGGCCCAAGTAATTAAATATTTGGATTAATACCAGTTCCGGCAATTGATCCCACATTTTCTGTTACAATCTGTCAGTATTTTGTGTGTATTTTGTTTGACATATCTTTTGTCAATTTTGGTATATAATTTAGGTTGATTCAAAATGACGTTTATACAAAATCATTCAAGTCGTATTATATATATATGTCTATGTCTGTCTGGTTATAATAATAAAAACGTACCATTATGTTTTGTTTAATTATTAGCCTAAACTACGACAGACTGTACAAATTAAAATGTTTTTGGTTATTATTTAGATATAAATCGAAATATCAATTTAAAATGTTAGTGTTAAATATCGTTATTGCATTGTCATATAATAATGTATTCTTACAGATTGAAAAAAAATAAAACATTAAACAAATTATAACTAGAAATAATGTTATAATTAAAAAATCATATAATCATTTCTTTAACAAATTAAATTAGTTTTGTATAATTAATTAAATTAATTAAGTGCCCAGCAATCAAAAAAGAATTTGGGATTTAACATTTAAATTGTAAATTGGACAAAAGCACTATTCAAATAAAATCATTTAAATTGAAACAAATGGATTTTCGTTACTTTTAGATAGATATTCACTTAGTATTGTTAGTTTTATTTCGTTTTATTAGTAAATTTTGTTGTACTTTTTTTTACTTTATGTACTGTTTGACAAAGTATTTGATTTCTTAGGATTAAGACACTAATTCTTGTTAGTTAAATTAATATTTTTCCACATAAATAAAATACTAAATAAAAAATAGTTATCAATACTTTTTAAAAAGTGGAAAGATTGAATTGGACTTTTCTTTTCATTGGTAGATTAAAAAAAGTCACTTCTTCTTTTATTAAATTTATAATTTTTATTATTACATTATATAAAGTAAGAACGTTATTACATTGAATAATTGTTATATAAACAAAAAATGCACGTATTACTGAATTATTAATTAATGTTAATATTAAATATATAATGTATTAATAATTTGAATTAAACATAATATATTTTAAATTTACAATATATTAAAATATAAAACTAAATATTTAATTATACTTAACGATTCAGTTTTACAAATTTCTGTCATGAGCCTCATTCGTCATTTATTTTACATCAACTTATATTTTAAATTACGTAGATTACATTTTGATCAAGTTACATATTTTATGCGCAATTAAAACTTATTATAACATACGTTTTTGTTTACAATTTTGAAATTAAGATAAAAACTTTCTACAGAAATTCTTTCACATAATAATACAAATTTGCAGAGTTTCTATTATATTTTTTTTCGAAAAAATTACGGCACGAAAGATAAATGATACATTTCAAAACAAAAGCATCAACTTAATAAAAGAGACAATTTTTTACCTACAAATCAATCACTTTATCGCAATATTATTTCATGCTCACTGAATATGTTTATTGCAATATTTTCTTTTCTCCATTTGTTACAGAGAAATTTTTTTACGCAAAAACAATTTTGCATATTAAATATCTACACATATTTCATTATAGAATTCCGCAAATTTATAATTAAAACCACAAATATATTATGTAATATAATAATGTACAAGTTATTGAATACTGAATTAACATATAAAATAAGTTGAACTATACATATATACTTTTTAAAAATAAATTCAAGCATTCAAAATGTGTATACTTGGTTTCTTTGATTAAGGGGACCGTAAAGTAATTTTTGACCTAAAATTGATTTTTTATCGTAATTGTTTTTTTTGAGATTTTAACACTTTGACATGTTCTCTTTCATGTGGCAGTGTTAGATTTCTAAAAAAATGTGAAAAGCATTTTTTTAAAGGTTTTTCGAAGAGAGCGCAAGTCATCGGTACCTCAATTTTTATCAGATTCTAATTAAATTACCGTCAAAATGTTCGGGATTCAATACTGAACAAATCTGTAAGACAGATTTTCGATAAATAAATTATACGAAAAGTTATACTTGAAAATGTAAACAAAAACATGAAAAAGTTCGATTTTAGGCTATTTTTCGACACGTCTTCACATTTTTGTGGATTGCCGTTGAACGAAAAAGAAAATAAGAATTCTGTTTTACAGATTTTTTCGTTATTGATTCCGTATCAGTTTGGCGGCAATTAGATCAAAATCCGATAAATATTCAAGTATCTAGAACTTCTTAAAACTAAATTACTTTTTCTTAATTATTAACAAAAACATTAGTTGGCATAATTTTTTAAAACAAATTAATGCATTTTCGTTATGTACTCACTAACACCTGTTTATGCACAAAATTTCATTGAAATCGGTTGAGTTGTTTTGATTTTAGCCATTTTATTTTACGGTTCCCTTAACAAATTTTATTTTAATTTTGTATTATAAAATTATACTTTTTATACATTCTACTGTTATACGTTCTACTCAAATACTGCAAAAATAAACTGTATTTAGTTATAGGTTATTTTTCTCGTTCTTAATTCACACATTAAACTGATTAGAAATAATCATTAATTACTACCGTAATCTTGAGACGTATTATTTCTCTCTTGACTGTATTTCATTATTGTTTCATGTATAACCTCATTAATTTCATTTTGTGTCAAGTCTTTCAAATTGTCTATTGCATTTAACAAAACGTGGCTCCTTTCTTCCTCAGGCACATCGTCAATATCTATACTTTCCGTATTCTCATATTCTTTATTTAAACTCGCTAAGCCGTCATAATGAAAATCAATGTTCAATCCATCTTCAGACAAGATTTTAAATGGTTCATGCGACCGTCTCGCGCGTTTTTTTTTGTTATTACCTTGTTCCCTATAAAACTCGCGTTTGTTTATTGTTTCCTTTTGCAGTGTTTTCTTATCATCTTTTGCTAAACAACAACATTTTGTTTTCAAAATTTGCTCGCATATTGCATCCGACAATGACAATGAAAATGTTCCATCTGGCAGTCTTCGAATTGTTAAAGGTAATCGAACTCCATCGCCAACATAAAACAGGTCAACGCCGTTTAAGTAATCCATGACATCTGTTTTTTGTTGAGGAACTAATTTGCCAATGTAGAGAGAGTTGCGGTTATTAGTTTTCAATTGTTTTTTCGCTTCCGTTATTGGTTTAGGTTTGGGACTTAACGTAGTAGTCGTTAAATAATTAGTATAAGTATGTCCTTTAGATTCCTTTTGATCCAAATGTGGATATACTATACTACTTATTCTGTGTTTATTTTTCTTAGCAATGGATTTAGTTGTGCTAGGATAACTAGTGGTATAATGAGTAGTCGAACTAAATTCTTCATTTATCTTTGTTATATCAACCGTAACTTCTTCTTCGGACTTTTGATTACAATTAGTCTTATTCGCGTAATCCAATTTTTTAGTTACATATTTTTCGACTCTTCTGGTTGGTTCTTGTTTATATTTGAGCATCTCAGGTTGGGTTTTAACAAATATAACACTGTCTTCTTCTGTGTAGCTAGTCACATCGTCAAACGTTTCCCTTGTTATTTCATTACTATTCAATGACTGATTTGATAAATCTTCATTTTCTTCGTGATAGTCAACTGAAATTTCTGATATTTGACTCTTGATGCCAGATGATCGGTTAATGTCATAAGCACTTGGGATTGATACATCGGTAGAGTACTCATGTGTTTTGTCATCATAATTCTCTGGACTCATGGCAATAGAAGTGCTGTAGGAATGAAATTCTTCATCGTCATAGATGGTACTCGGATTTGTCGTTCGAACTTTTCGAACTGTTTTTTCATTACTGTGCCGTTTGATTGATGGTGTAGGTCGAGCTGCTATTACTTCAGTTGGTACTTCTGTTACTAAAGATAATACACTGGAATCTTCTTCAATTCGGTACCTAATTGTTCCTTTGTCCTCATTAATACCTTCGCTAGAGACAGTAAATAATTTTTCCTCAAAACCTTCATTTTTGTTCACTTTCTGATATTCTCTTGAATTTTTTAAAATATTTGTATTGGTTATAGTGTTGTGATCTATAGTGGAGTAGTCTTTTTGAGAAAGGTCTTTATATTTCTGTTGAACCAAATTATCGTCGTTGGAATGTGTCATTTCTTTTGACTTATTGGTTAATTCAGTTTTGTGTTTTTTATTTTGAGTGATGTTCAGATGTTGTTCTGATAAAATAGAGTCTTCCTCATAACTTTCGTGAGTTTCTTCTAATGAAGTACCTTTTGTCCAGCTTTTAAATTCTGAAAATTTAGAATTCATTTTTGAAACTGAATCTTCAGCACTATCATTCATTCTTGATGGTTTCAATGTTGCTGCTTGCGTTGGTTTTATTATATTCGAGTTGACGCGACTTTGTGCGGATTTTAAACTTGTTTGTTTGTTGTAGGTATTGGTAACTGAATATTTTTCATAAGTATGTGATTCTTCTTGAGACTGATTACTGTTCATATGCTTTAACATTTCCTTAGAATTTTGTTTTTGATATACCGATTGATTAATAGTATCCTGCATTTGTTCATCAGACATTTTTTCAGTTGAATGGGAATCTTCACTAGAATATACTGTAGTTTTATCAACATTGTGCAAATGATTCATATTATTTCGATTGTTTTTTATGTAATCCACAATTCGATCTGTTTGGGAATAATATTTTATGGGATTTTTTTCAATCGAAGATAAAATTTCATCGATATTTTCAGATTTAGAAGTTGATATTTCTGATGAATTTGTATGATGTAGATGCTTTAACGATTTAATGGTCGATGATATATGATCATAAAGTTCTTCATTGGTCAGTTTCTGCCATACTTCACTAGTCTTTTCAGAAGAATCTTCATATATATTCTTTTCACTTCGTGACATTTCAAAATTGTCATTTTTAACATGTTGTGAAGGTTTCAGCATAATTAATGAACTTGTAGTTGGTCCTTTACTACTAATAGAAAAAATACTTTCATTTTTAGACTGTTTCATATGATTAGTTTTATTTTTGTTAACCAACATTTGAGTTTCCAATTGGGAAGCAATCAAATGGTGTAAAGCATTCCATATTTCTGTTTCCATAATTTTCATTTTTTCAATGTTTTTACTTGCCATCAACAAATTATGAACAGTTTTAACTATAATTTTTTGAACTATCTCATTAGTTAAAGCTGACTTTTCAATTTTCAACTGACTTATCATATTATGTAATGTACTTAACAAAAAATTTGAAGGAATGTCTTTTTCAGTTATCTCTTTAATTTGTGTCTTTTTTTCATTCATTAACTGATTACTTACGAGTTTGTGTTTCTCTTCAGCTGAAGTTTTAGATTGAGATGATATTTTTTGCACAAAATTTTTTATTTCTGTACGAATTATATTTTCCGTTATGCTACTTTTAGAAACATAATTTTGTAAGTCTTTTAATTTGTCAAGACTACTCTGAACGTTATTCAATATTAATGTTTCAACTTGAGGGTTTTCAAATATTTTCTTTAAAACTGGAGTATCAACAATTTGTGATACTACATAGGCTTCACTGGAGTTTTCAATATTTAAATCAGTAACCTTATGTATGCTCATAATTTGTTCTCTTTGCTTCGATACGATTTCATTTATAACATGTTTAATAATAGTTCGTAATAACAACTGAATTTTACGTGATGATGTAACTAAGTCAGATTGTGGCGTAGTTGTAACCAAATGTTTTGTACAGGGAAAACTATGAAGGTCCAATGTTGTTAAATTGTAAGGTAGCACTAATTGATTTGTTGACATTTGGAAATTTTTTGTTTTGACTTTTTTAGTTGAACTATTATTAACTTGTGCAGAATCCAATGTTGAAGCTATCGTTGGATGGTCAGTTTTCTTAGTTACTTTATTTCCACTTATTTCTGAATGATACTTTTCATGATCATCTAAGTAAATTATGTCAACGGTTTTGCTTTCATTGGAATTAAGACTAGCTTCAAAATTGTGCTTTTGTAGTTTAACGTTTTGTTCGTTCAAATTCCTGTCATAATATGTTTTCGATTTTTCAGAATGTTTCATTACACTGATTGTACTTGCCGAAGATTTATTTTGCCTATGCGAATTTGTTACGATTTTTGGGGCGACAGTTGTCAATGAAATATTCTTAACTGTTTTAGAAATCTCTTTCGCTGTACTACTATTAGCAGCTGAAGTACTAATTGCCTCATAACGTGTAGTATTAGAATATGTTTTAAATTTGTTTTCGTTTTCTATATTATTATTATTATTTGATACTTTAGATTCTGTCAGTTTATTTTTTGTCGCATTGTTTAATTTATTTTTTGAATTATTAGATCCTTCCTGATTAAATTCGACACTGTGTTTATACATGTCATCACATTTATGTATACTGAGAATAAGTCCTTGTTCATTAGTGGTATAACAAAAAAGGACTCTTGCGTTAGGAAGTATCTGATTATATAATTGATTTCTTATCAAGTTACTTAACAAAATATTATACGCATTTTCTTTGGGCAAACTAGATATCACATGTTGATTTGTTACTATATAAGGAACTTCTGCGTTTAAATTATGATAGTTACGATTAAATGTGTTACCATTTATTCCGCTATTGGACAATACATTTTGATTATTTAAATTATTGTTGTAATTTTTCAAATAAAATTCTTTCGTTGAATCATATAAATTTGCATTTTTCCTTTCATTAAATTCTATTGGCATCGAACTATCAAGGTTGAAACAATTTTCCTTAGAATTTGACGAAGAACATAATTGTTGATTATACAGTTTAACACATTCATTTACATTAAACAGCTTTTGTCCTACTTTTTCATCTTCAAATCTTTTTATACATAAAAATTTAGTTGGTGAATGATTATCCGATGAATCAAAATTTGAATTTATTAAATTATATAAGGACACCGCATTAGGATATTGTGCATACATATTCTGTTGATTTGCTGTTATAGTTGGGATATAGGGATTTTTGTTTAGAAGGAAAACACGCTGGTCAAAATTTACATTTGATGCAAAAGGAATGTTTATTTTGGATTGTTGCGTGCTAGCAAAATTACTACTATCAATGAAATTAGGCAAAACAGCTCGACCAATTATTCGAACCATTTGATGATCCGCTGTTGTACTTGCATTTTGATTCACCAGATCTATAAAGGGAAGTATTCCACGTTTATGAATTGTTATTGCTGGTTGTGATGATTTATTTTCGGGCTTGTATGAATTTGTATTATTGATCATTTGATTATCCGAAATATTCTTACTACTGGAAGAATTGTCTATCATTCTCCTATCGTTTTCCTTAAAAGTTTTTCTTAATACGTTATCTAATTGCGAAGCAATTTTGTTTCGAAAATTGTTACTTTGTAGAATAGGAGATGATTCTTGAAGTCGTGCAAAAAAATTTTCAATGTTATTTTTCTGATGTGGGTATTTAGAAAGTAGGATGTCTTTTAGGGTTTCTCTGATGTTTTGAAAAGGGACCGTCTGGAAAAGTGGCTTTTTATGACGATACTCATGAATTGCTTGAATTTGATTTGATGGCGATATTTCGTAATAATCTTTAAACTTCTTAGCACTTTCGTTGCGACTTTCATCATTATTTATTATCCATGAACTGGTGTTTGAATTACGAGCTATCTTTTCAGCTGGCTTACAATTGTTAATTGTTGAGTTATTGTTATTTCCCGTATTTATACAATCTTCATTCCTTTGCTCTTCAGGTACCAAATAAAGTAACGTCCTTTTTCCTCTTTCAATAGTTGCATTTATTTTGTTCATCCACTTTAATGGATCCGAATAATTTAATACCCTGGAAGAAAGTAAACGGTATAATTCTTGGATTTTTTTATTGATTTTGTTTAATATTAATTTATTAATCACAAATCCCAGACGATTTTCAGAATAAATGAAATAAGGATTCGAATTAAATTTATCAATGTTATAACGTTCTCGCAACAATTGTTTACTTAAGTTAAACTGAAGTCTATATCAATTTGATTTAATGTTTAGGGTATTATACCCTACGGTATTATAAGGTTCTAATTTCAATCCAATTTTTAATTGTAATATAAATGAAAATGGAACAACATATAATTGTATAACAACTATACAGTAAGAAATGCATAATTCACAAAAGTTGATATTGAGTTTGAAATCAGTTCATACATATATCATAAATAATATATAATAATATAATAAATAATAAAATATCATAACAAAGTTGCAATGAGCTTACAATGAAGTTACAATAAACTTACCTCCGTATTTCAAATAGGAAGAACAAGGAAATGTGGAAATAGATTGGATCCCTTTGTGATTCACATTTATAAATTCAATTTGAATTCATATTTAATTCATTCTGAAAAAATATGTTTGTCTGCAAAACTAATATGTTCATTTGTGAACTGTTTCCATGTGTAATAACGTATTTATATAATGTGAAGGTAGATTCAAGTATTAAGAGCTCTATGTATTTGACTTGAAAAATCATGGGAAATCGAGGAAAAAATATATTTTCTTTTTATTGCATTATTCATTGCCTTGTAGCAGAGTCCTCTGCTGTAATTGTTTGTTTAATAAATCCCTCGAAATATACAAACTTTATAAAGACTCTATGTAAAAACTTGAAACGTGATTATCTCAGCACTTTATTTTTGTTGCTTTCTTGCATATAAGTTTTTTTTTACTCCGATCTATTTGGAATTTGGCACTTCATTTTATCGAACTTTTTGTTCAAAGTTAATTTGTCTTTTGTTAATTTATTTAAACAAAAGAAATGTTAATTTGAATATTTTATTTTGTAGTTTTGCATTCAAACAAACGTAACTTTTTGAGCAAGTTTTATTAAAACTATAATTTTATATAAGTCTCATGTGAATATGAATTATGAATAAATAATTCAATTCAATTCAATAATTTCATTTACAGTCTTACATATTTAGAAAAGTAAAAAGGAAGATTATTTATTAATTTATTATTTATTTACAATTAAAAAATGAGTACAATATTCATCGGATTTGTTTTTCAATTTATTCAACTTCGAATTATGAACCATAATTTATCGTTTAGATATAAATCAAAGTATTGGGATATCAATAATAGTTCAATATGCTTCGATGTTTGTTAAACATTGAGAAAGCATCAATGTTTCTGTTATTGCAATATTTTAATAAACGTTTTGTTAAATTTTGTTTTAATGTTGTTTCAACTACAGTTTGTCCTTAGAGTAAAACTTGAATTTAAACGTGAATAAATGACTGGCAATTAATTTTGCAGTATTCCAAAAGATAAAGATATAATCCATAAATGTCATTCAAATCCATTGTTGTCTCATTATTTATGAATAATAGCCCGAAATATCATTTTCTCGAAAAGTTACGAATATTTTATCCCGAATTTATTTGAATGATTTATTTTGCATCCTTTTGTGTGTTTGATTTAAATTTCGAAAAGAAGTTAATTCATTTACGAATTTTTTTAAAAAACGTTATTATTTAAAAGTATAAGTGCATATATTTTTCCTTCAAATTTTTAAGGTTTCTACATTATAAGATTAATTTTATGTTTTATTTTAATATAAAACTAACTAAATGTAATAAAGTTATAAAAATGCATAATTTCGAAATATATATTTAATTTTAACATATACGCAATTAAAATTGTTATATTTCTTGTTTTAAATATGAGAATTTGTTTTTAATTACACTTGTGCATTGCTTATAAAATAAATTCTAAGTAAAATAAATTGCAACAATTCATATGAATTATTGTTCCATCGATTGTTTCAATAAACATATACGTGCACTGCAACTCTTGCTGTTTACGGACGAAATGCAAACGTTAATTATTTCATTCGGGAATGAAAACAGCATTTGGAAAAATCTTTTTGCTTTAACAAGATAATTGATTTACTTATATCGTTTTTAACACATTTTTTAAAATTGAAATATTTATATAAGTGACAAATTAAAAACATATTTTTTATATTCTTACAATATTATAAATGACACTTTTTATAACATAAATGAGTATAGTATTTATAACGTAAACGAATAAATATGCTTTGTTTGCATAAATAAATTAAAAAACGTATAATTCATTTTTACAATTCACTTTAATACAAGTGTAATTTTCAAATGGATAAATTCTTTATTTATATAATCATTCTGCTTAAATATAAATAATATATTTGAATATGAACAGATTGTTGAAATGTTTGTTGAGCTTCCTTTGTAATCGTAGTAATTATATTATTTAATTAAAATAGACAAGTATAATTTCACATAGGGTGGTAAAAAACGAACACTTCAAAATAAAAATGCGAATAAAGTCAGATTTAAATTTAAAATAAATACGTTCTAATAAAATTAATGTTTTTGACAATTTAATCTCCGTAGCAATTGTTTTGACAGTTCTTAAAATATATTCTATAATTTAATGTATGACATTAAATTCATATTCATATTTTCAATAAAATGTATGCAAAAATTGTATTTCTTTATAAATACAATTTTTTCCTTATATTTATTACAACATGTTTCAGTTTTGCTTTGAAGCTATGTGATTTGTTGGAAAGAGCTTAAACTTTTGTATCAACAAAAAATCACTTATTGAAAGTAATTTTGAAAAAAATTGTAGTAAAGAAATTTATTGTATATTTTTTTATTTATTATATATTAATTATTATTTATTATTATTAGTTATAATAATAAATGTAGTATTATTATAAACATAATTACTATAATTATTTATAAAGAATATTTTTCTATAAGAAAATGTAAGAAACTGTTAAACTGCCAATTTACATAATATTTAGAATTATTAAATGTAATATTTTATTATTATATTTTATATATATAATAAAATAAATTAAATTGATATTCAAAAAAAAATTAATTAAAATCAGTTTATCACGAGTTAATAATAATAGTAATAATAATAATTATTAACATACTACATAAAAATCTAATTGAATAATTTTTGCGAGACGATGGGATTGAATCTTCTTGAATTTTATTCTATATTATTAAAACTATTAATATACCTGTTAAGATGGAAATTATGAGAATTGGCAAAAGTGATCGTAAATCCAGCACATATCAAGACTGCGATTGTTAAGTGCGAGAAGTACATTTTACACATTATACTGGCAATCACATTATAATCATTTGAAGTCAGTTCATTGTTAACATATGGAATTGAATGTTCAAGTCTGTACGAAATATCACATTTTTCATTATTTGCCGGCAATGAAGAACGCACGTTATTAATGTTCCTTTGACCACACTGTTAGATGTGTTGTCGCGAAACTGCACAATTGTGATATGCGAGTGATCAAGTGGTTCAGACAATTCAGGCGCTTATACGTACGACTGACCAGCTTACAAACCATGAATTAAACGTTGCCATTACTATTCGATTGTTGCAAAACATAAATCGCGGTTGCGATTTCAATTGATCCTCTTATCCCTATGTAAGTGACACTGATATGGAAACAAGTTGCTTTCATTGTTTCTTTTCCGGGAAAAATAGTGCAATATTTGCACAATCTTATTCATTTCAAATAGGAAGTTTCTTCGTAAGTTCGACAAAATAAAACAAAGAATTATATTTCAATTCACTATTTTTGAAAATATATACTTGTTATTACGTACTTCTATACTTAAAAAATAATTATTAAAAATTATTTATTTTTTATTTTATTTAGTTTTATATTTTATTTCATTTAGTTTTACAAAATAAGTGTAATTTATTTTAATAATTAATAATTTCTTTGTTTCTTAATATTATTATAATATATAAAGAAATTGTTTTTAATATACGAAGGTATATTTTTGTAAGAAAAGAATTTTAAAGTTTATTATTATAATACAATATGATATAAGTCCTGCACTTTTTTTTGCAAACAAATTATAACTATATTTTACTCTTACAAATATATATAAAATGTAAAAAAACGCAGTAATTATACAATACAATTATGAGGAAAGGAAAATTGTGTTCTTTTTAAAAACAAACTTGTTTCATTCAACTATTAAATAAATTTAGGATTGTTCCTAATCCATTTATTCGGCAAATAAATATTATGTTACAGTGAACAAAATTGTAAAGTTATCACTATAAGCATTCTATATAAACAAATGGTGTTAACATTTGCACTATCATTAACGTAAACTTCTAGAATGTTCGATTTTGATTAAAGAAATTTTATTCAAAATTTATTCACTACTTTTCTTGTTCAAAAATTAGTAATTTATAAGGTAGTAACAAATTTCTTCAATCTAATTTTCGATAATGACTTTTATCGCATATTCATTAGTTACTATATGTATAACTAATGAAATACGATTTTTTACTTTTTTAAAATTATATTTAATGATAATTTGATATTATTATTTAAAGGTAATTTGTTTCTATTTGAAATATTTCTAAATAGCTGCATTCTATATTTTGGCGATGTAAAATATCGTTTACACCACAGAAGATGTAAAGAAATTTTACTTTTATTTCAAGTTATATATAACATTTCATGTCTCTTAGTAAAAAAAAATAATCTTTAAAGGCCACTAGTTTAATAATGTACAAATATAAAATATGTCTTAATTTATATTTTTCTTACATTTATTTTAAAAAAATGTATTACATTATATAACTTCCACTATAACATTATGCAGCAGCGAGAATAATATAAAGTTGTATAAAAAAGATACAATTATATACAATTTACAATTTAGAGTATAACATTTAAAATAAACTGCTAATATTTTGCCATTTATTAGAAAAATCGATGATGAATTGTATAATATCTTCCATTTTTTCTGTCACGTGATTAATAATATTTGATATATCTTCTGTGGTATTTTCGTATATTTCTTTTCTAATTATCAAAGAGTCGTTAAAAGATTGATGTGGACTACTGGCGGAAATTTTCTCAACAGGCTTCACAATATCTTTTGTTTTTACTGTTTCGTTGTTAACAAACTCCTTAATCTTTGAAATAGCTTCAAGGAATAAAGACGATATTCTACTTTGGTTATAGAGCTTTTCATTATTTTCACAATTCAGTTGATATTTGGTGTCGCCAATCGCTCTTTTCGTCGTTCCCTCCATTTTCTCAGCTTCATCTTCTAAGAACTTGCGGGAAGATTCAAATTCTTCGAGTATCCTTTGATTTTTTTGTATAAACTCCTTTAAAAGCTTTTCCTCTTTTGTCATTGGAACACTACTTAGAATATCATTCATATCGACGTTACTACTATTAACTTCTTTAACCTCTCTTCTTTTTCTTTTATCCGTTACTCTTATTTTATAACTGCTTAAATAATTAATAAAATTCTCATAATCATTTAAACTAATTTCTTGCTTTTGTATAATTGGAAGTTGTTTGTGTAAATTTTGATAAAAGTTGTTTAAGTCTTTTTTAAATATTTTTGGTTTATTTGTGTCAAAATCCTGTCCAATCTTTGCTTCATGGTTTGTATAACTCGCACGCAAAACTTTCGAATAGGTATCTAATTTGTGCAATCCATTAACAAATTCCGGAGACAATGCGTCATTCTGCTTTGTTCGTACTGATATTGACATTGCTGCTTCATTTGAGCTTCTACGTTTACGACCAAGCGCATTTATTGTCGGTAGTTTTGCTTTGACTAAATTAATTGCTTTATTGTGTGTCAAATTTTGACTTTCACTCAATTGAAATAGTAATATTTCTGATTTTAGCCAGTCCATTAAAATATTGTTTACGTCGTCTCCTATGTTTCTTTTTTCTCGTTTGTCTTTTTTTAAATTAAGAAATTCTCGCATATAATGCAGAAATAATTCTGCTTTTTTTTCACGCAGTTTTTCTCGCAATTGATTGATTTGCGCTTCTCTAGTTTGATGTACTTTATTTATTTCGCTGTTATGCGTACTGTTTGTCGGAAAAACATTTTTATTTTCAATGGTATCTACCGTTGTAATTGGAATTTCGCTTCTACTATTGTGGTTTTGAAATGGTTTGCTGAACAAATGTTCTGAACTATTGTTAACATTTTCGAACGTTTTTGTTGTATTTCTTGCAGAAGTTCTGTTTTTGTTTTTTTTGCTTCTTATTTTTAAAGTCTTTTTATGTGTTGTACTTATAGGCAATGTTGTTGACGATGTATATTCTCTTACATTTTGAGTTGATGTAGTTGGAACTTCAGTTAAAGATGTTGAAGTTTCTCTCCAAATATAATTTTGAGGTGAAGTTATATATTCCGTTGCCGCAGTAGTTGCTGCCGAGGTGGTTTCATAAAGTATTGTAGAAATAGATGCAGTACTAGAATCAATAATTTTATTATTACATATAGAAATGTCTGTGCCTATGAATTTACAATCAGATTTAACTTCCATTTTATTTTCTTCTGAAATATTTTCTATTTCTTCAATTTTTTCTTCTGTCATATATTCATTTTCTTCTTCTATCCATTCTTCTGAAATATTTCCTTTTTCTTCTATAGTTTCAGTAGATGGGAAATCACTAATAGTGTATTTTTTTATTATTTCATTTGTTGATTTTGCGGTTATTTCTGAACTTTGTTCTTCACTCTGCTTTTTTTCATTTGATTCTTGAAATGAAAAGTCCTTTGTTGATTGGAAAAAGGATTTGAATATAGGAATGATGCCGGATAAATTGGCATTTGCATTAACTTCGTCTATTTTCATAATATTTGTATAGTTTCTTGGATTTAATATATCAGCACTTAATACATCTTCAGTACTTTCAATCTGACTAACGAAATTTCTTTTCTTCCTATGTATTTGCTTTTTATAATTACTCTCATTTTCTAATTTATATAATATTTGATCGTCATTACGTTTCCTTCTTATAAGTATAGGAATTTTTGTAAATTCATCACGTGCATTACTTACAGTTGTTGTATTTTTTATCACCGATTGATTATGACTTTCTGGAACTAGTTTTTTATTCCGCACATATTCTGATATTTGTTGTTTATATTGTTCCAATTTTGCTCGTATTTCTTCTTCAGATTTTCGTTCACGATGTTTCTTCGCTTGAAACGTTATTTTTGCCGTTGTAATATCAAATTTATTCGTATCTGTAGATTGTACTTCTTCATTAGCTTTTATCGGTTTATAAACGCTTCTTGTTTCTAGACTATTTGATTCTGCTTTTGCTTGTTGATTTGACATTTCTTTTTCTTGAGACGAATCAATGTCGTTTACCATGCAAGAATTGACCTATAAATACAATTCTTATTTTAAATCTTTTTTAAAAATGTATGCACTTTTGATTGAAAAATTGGAAATCCGTTTTTTATAGTAATAAACGTTGACTTCTTCAAATAATAATGAATAATCTTTGTATCTTCTAAAAATAGGATAAATTTGAAATTTTTATGAATAAAACATTTTATAATAATTATTAATTATATTAATAATTATCATAAATCACTTATCTACTTTTTTTACCCGTGAATGGT
This sequence comes from Gryon sp. ZL-2020, assembly GCA_022817425.1. Classification (NCBI taxonomy): domain Eukaryota; kingdom Metazoa; phylum Arthropoda; class Insecta; order Hymenoptera; family Scelionidae; genus Gryon; species Gryon sp. ZL-2020. Next base: position 1,476 of record JABFPJ010001858.1, on the reverse strand, counting down.
CACGCTTTTTCTCTGCTTATTAAAGAAAGGTTACTTCTTTATTTTTATAGTAATTGAAATCATACCTTTAAATCGGGTAACACCCAAAATCCTATACCCAGTGCAGGTATCTCCAACTTAACTCCTTCTGTATTTGTAATTATGAACGGATTAATTTCAGGCATATGTATTCCATCTAATAATGACAGCGGTTTATCATTCAATAAGGTTGTTCTGAAAATGTGTATTAATATTCATAATGTAACATATATATTCAATATGAAATACATAATTTTTCAAAGATATTTTTGCAATTTTTATTTTACTAAACAATTTTGTAGAATTGTTATTTTTTTAATTCGTTATAATGTAAATATAAAGTTTTCACGAAAAAATCAATATCTAATATAAATATAACTTACTCAGCAAACATTTGACTAGGCGAATCAAATCCGGGCGATAAGATATATGCGTGTAAAGTTTTGATTAGCGTGCTTTTCAAATTAGCAGTCACCTTTTTGGATGCTACATTGAAGCCGAAAATTGTCACAGAGCCCTTTTCATAATGCTTAGAGGGCTTCGTACATTGACAGTAGAATTGCACGTGCGCCCTATTTCCATCCACGATTTCGATGTTTAAAGCTTCTCGTCCAACGAGTGTTTTGTGTAACACAGAAACCCAGTAATCCTGTATATTAAACACTACATTTGAAATTCAATACATATAGTTAACTTTTTAATACTTCTTATAAACAATAGTTTTGGCATTTTTTTAAAATATTTAGCATTTTTGATTGTTATTGTAATTTTATACTGAAAAATATATTTTGTATGATACATTTATTAATAATATTGTGCAGAAATATAATTCGTACGGGTGAGGGTTCCAAGATTTGTGAATGTTCAAGTTTCCGCATCATGACATCAATCCCTAGTGTCGCTGCTAATCCCAAGCGTCTAGTCCAAATTATAGCACCAAAGTATTCATTTTTGCTTTCCTCTGGTTTTGATTCAGCTAAAATATAAACTTCCTTTTAAGACATTCTTTGTTAATTTCTTGATTATTTATGCGTCCAATTAATGAATTATTTTCTAATGTAGATATATCGGATTATTAATTTATTCTATGGTTGTTAATGATATCATTAATATTATATTCTAATATCATTAATTAATGATATGTATTATTTATTCTTTCGTTTTTATTTTTAATTAACTAATTATTGTTTTTACTTCCCCCACAGACGAAAATATATCCAAATATATATATACAAGATATAAAAACTATATTTTATATATACCCGCGTAAAAAAAAGAATCAGGCACAAATAAGGCATAAGAATGGCTTAGGAGCGCGAGCCAATCTCTTGCCTTACTATTGCCGTGCTTTTGCCATGCTGTTGCCATATTTTTTCCAAGTTTGTAGATGGCAACAGCATGGCAATACTACGGCAATAGTAAGGCAGGAGCTTGGCTCGCGCTCCTGTGCCATGCTTT
>JABFPJ010001857.1:0-22601 GCA_022817425.1 Gryon sp. ZL-2020 | reverse complement strand
TCTAAAGTATTATTATGATTGGCTGTTGGTACACCGATCGGTGTACAATTAACACTTTTTAGACATTAATTTGTATTTTTACACGAAATCGTGTAAATATTTAAATATTTTTTTTACTGTGTAATGTAATGAAAATGTCATTGATGCATGTATTTCAACTATCACGCAACATTTAACTCAGAAATGGTTGATATGAGAAACTGAGCAACTACCTCTAAACTATCGATAACGCATACACTTCTCAAGTTGATATATAGTTTGATCGTATATCAACTTTATTCTGCTTATATTCATTTATTGCTACTTGAAATTATACTTTAACAAATATTTCGATATTTTGTCAATCTCAATATATATATATTTCATTTTAATACTTAATTGAAGATGTATTATATTTTATCAATCATATTTGAACATTTTTCGACTTGCATAACCAAATATTTAATTCAGTTTTAGAATTTGAATATAATAAGAATATAAATAAAATACACATATTACAAATATGAAAATTGGTTAAATCAGTATAACAATTTGAATATCGCATATCTCACGTGTTACAATGAAGAAACAGTTACGCAATATCTTGGGGAAAATAATGAAAAACGTGTATTGTATAAATAAAGTACAAAAATATGAAAAAGGTATCAAGGGAAATAAGTATAGATAAATATCAAATTTCGAGCAAATAAAAAAATATCGAAAAATGAAATAAATTGCAGAATATATAAAAAATTAAAAAGTCTTATGTTACTTATTGAATTTAATTTAAATACTAAATCTATAACAAAAATACATTCAATTATTATAATTCAATGATCAAATTAAAAAAAAAAACTATTAAATTAAAAATGATTTTCTAACTTCAACAACAGCATAAGACCATAAAATATAAAGAATTTGACATATAAATCTCGCAATTTTTCAAAGTAAATAAAAGTAAAACTCGCAAGCAAGATTACTTTCGTCACAATTCTATCAAATTTGCGCAAAAACAAAAGTCAAGCACTAAAAGAGTTGTGCATTGAACCGTTTTGATCGTCTGTTGCACAGGTTATACCGCCACAAATCCCAGTGTTTATGGCAGTGTAAAGAGTCCATACGTAGCCGTAATGGGGGGACACATCGGCGGCTACACATCGCCCAGTTCTCCGCCGTATTACTTAAGATCCGTCGACTCGACAAGCAACCACGGAAATGCTCCTTCACATTACCCGCGCTACGAAGTCGCCAGTCCAAGCATCGGCTATACTACTGCATACAAAAGTCCATTATCACATTTAGCTGGACTCTACGGCGGAGGAAGCAATCCAACAAAAATCATTTACCTCAAAGACAATAGCTACGCGAGCAGCTCTTATCCACTTGCTTTAGGTGGTCTCAAAAGCAAGATCTACGGCCTGCACAGCCACGCTTCGCCCGCTTACGTCTCAGCACCAAGCGGCGTACTTTCCGGCTACTTATCCCGGGGATACGGCGCCAGCGGTCACACCAGTCCATACTTAAGCTACGCTTGAAAACCCACTCCCACGCTTCATTCTCATTTTACTACCCTTTAAATTATTTGCTTGATCCTTTCTTCTCCTTGTTATCGTGATGTATCTATTGGAAATTGTTGATCCTAATCGTATAACTAAAGCACAATCAACATCATTTTCTTCAGCTAAAAGTATTTTTATCGAATTACGAAGCTTTTACTGAAGAAAGGTATGTTAATTTATGAAGTAGGTTCTTAACAAAATTAATGATATACTATTATCGTGCAACGTATTTATGTTTCGTATTATAATGTTTCATATTTAAATAAAGAATAAGGTGATATGTTGGAAGCTTATTAGCTATGATTTAATGATATTACGTTAGTATCAGAGATATCTTCTGTTATTTGCAATTTAGCATCATTTTTGTATCATCTTTACAGTATTAAAAGCGTATCTTTGCTCACACTTGAGTAGCCGGATCAATCTTGAAAAGTACTATTTCGAAACTCATGTGCCAGTAATGACAGTCGAATTCCTGTTTCTCTGTCAAAACTGACTGCGAAATCTACATCTTTTTGTTTTGTCATATTTTCATTTCATATATAATTTGTAAATATACTATTTATTCCTTGTCGTCTTACTTATCTCCCTAGTCTAGATATATTATGGATAATACTATTTACTACTTGTTTTGTACTTCATAATATAATTATATACTCAAACATTGTTCCTGTCAAAACTGTCAAGACTAAATTATGTTTATCTCATGTACATAGCTTGTTACAATAAAATATCATCGCAAACCTGCGATATACAGCAAGATTTTAAGTTTTATTTTTGAAATCTAAGTATTATTATTAGACGTTATATTATTTCGACATTGACAACGATGACAGCGAATCACCGATATGTGTAGATGCAGTTATTGTAACTGAAAAGTATCTAATAAAAGAAGCAACATTTCGTAATGTCGTTTTTGTTCCATAAACGTCCCTAATGTTTCGCTACTTTGCTACATACTGTTGCGCAGCGAAAGTAACAATATTCCAAATGACGATTAATTTAGATTTTTACGATAAAGGGATCTCTACTTCTCGCCTATTTCTTCGTCTGAAGCTTTTTTCATGCGTTTCACAAAAGAAGCGCTCACACAAAATTGCTTCCACAAAACTAATAAAGTTAATTGCGGTATATAACATACATCTCGCCAGCACAATTTTGCTATTTCATACACCAACAAAAACGTAGCAAAGATTTTACCAAGTCTCAAATGGAAAATGTAATTCAGTTTTCTTAACGAAACAAGTTCATTATTTTAACAGACTCGTAACGTAACCGTGGTAAAACACAATTTACAATGTAAAAATCATGTTTTTGTCATTAAAACATAGTTTACTGTAATTATTATTACATTTCCTGCGTTTTTTTCTTCTTCTTTAAATCCAATTTAAAGTATAATAATTTTGTTGCTGGGAAAACATTACTTATCATTTTTATGTTATAAAACTTCTGACACCTTAATGTCAAAATACTCATAAGTCGACATTTGAGTGAACTTGCGTCGCTTTCATGCACCCGTTCTAGGTACTTTTTGTCAGGAAATATGACAATTGTATATAATTCATAGAGAAAGTTTGCATACTTTCACCTAAGGCGGATCACTTTACTTTTAATATCACTAAATCGTTTCAAGCAAGTGACTATTTGAGATGCTCTTTGAACAATGAACCTTAATTACATACTGAAGATGAACAGATGACGTGAAGGTAAATGTTGATCAGCTGCTGCGTTTGAAAATGATATTTATTTTTGCAGTGGGTAATTACGCTATTAGATATCTTTTTCTCGTATTTTATAAATAAAGTTGAAATTTTCGCTTTTACGTTGATATAAAAATAAACAATTAAGACAGTTAACAAAAAAAATTTAATAAGAAACCTCGTTTGATTATTGAAGAAATAACATTTCAACATTACATTCATTTTTTACGCTTTTTCTTTTCTTTCTGTGAGAAGAATTAAATTTTATTTTGATGGCTTTTATTTGTTAAGGTATAAATCTGTCTGATTAATGGTTAATTAATTGTAAAAAAATAGGTTTGTCGTTATATTAGAGCGAAACAAAACGAATTAGAGAAGCTGGTCGATAAGTTCTATTTTATGATTCAATTAAGGTACTACATAAAGTGCAGAAAGATACTGAGTGCAAATGAGTTTTTTTGTTTTCTTACTTCGTTTTATTTAGAAATATATTAATTCTACTTTTATTGCAATTACAAAACATAATAAAATTTTACCGTTTATGGTTTGTTAATAGAAAAGAAAAGGAACGAAAATGAAATTAATCCTTTAAATAATGCAAAACTTAAAATTAATAACGCTTGGAATTTAATTTTATCACAAATTTGTAAATTCATTATAGTAACAGATGATTTATTATAGCTTGAACATTAAAATATAATTAGTAAATATGTATTTACAGCAGGTAATTATAATATTCACAGATTTTCATTTCGTTAAAGTGTTGGATTTTCATGGACAAATTTCAAAAATGAAAATCTTCCAGTAGTTAATTAAATAAATATGTACTTTGCATATTTCATAGCTGAGAAATATGAACATTCGAATGATAAGAAAATTTTTATTAACAATTTATAATCCAGTATTATATTAAGATTTCATTCCATCTCATTTTAATTCAGTTTCACCTATATTATAGAGTAATTTGTATTAAAAATAGTAAGGTCAATTTGAACAAATATTTTGTTCATACTGGTCTTTTTGTTTCAATTTGAACAAAAACGTTATTTGCAAATTATTTTTTTATATAAATAAAATGTCATTTACTTTTCAACCGAAAGTTCTAATGAAACACATTTTTTCAAGTTGAATTCAAATATAATTTCAACTTGCTTAATATACTTTCAACTGAATTACCGGAAACATTAACATCTTTATGTAAAACATTTTACTTCAAAGTTTCCTTTAGAAGAGTTTTTACAGAAAATATAAATGACGTCATTAAAGTTTTGCACAGTGACAGAACACTTAAGTTACACTCAAAACACAATCTTTTACGAATCATTAAAGTAACTTGAGATCGACAAAAAGTAAATTCACATAAGCATTTTAGCCTCATAGTATTTCAATTAATGTTGCATTTCATTCATTCTTTATACATATCAATATCCAAACTTTGGTTATTTCATTGCAATTTAATTATCGACTTTTCAAATGAAAAAAAAAGTTTGTTTCATTGAATTGTCAATATTCAATAATTAAGCCTAGTAAATATAAATTTCAAAAAGCTTCGACTAAACGAAACTTTTGAAAAGCTCACACTAAATAAAAGAGCGATTAGCGTCGAAATAATCATCGTTCTTAGTGTTTTGGCCTCTTGTGCTGTCGCCTCTCACAGTGAAACGACAGATTAATTAAAAGAGCTGTAGCATATTCTAATCTGTATGAACTCATTCTACAACACTCGACATTTAAATGCCACACGATCCGAGCCGGAGCTTCTATCATGTATACTCTCTGTTGTTTTCGTCCCGAAAGCTTTTGTAGTACGGCAATCAGCATGTCATGTGCTATGTTGTTGAGGTTTTCCTCATTTTTAGCTGTACAGTTCATTACCTACGTATCACATGAACTAGTTCAAAGCAGTATAAATATTCAAATCATACATTTTGTATTAAACATTGAATTAAATAAAAAATAAAACATATATATTACAATATAGTTATTTTATATTAATTAAAATGTTTACCTGTAGTAGTAGTAGTAGTAGTAGTACCGTATATTTTGCAGTTTAATCGTAAATTCCATATAATAATATTAATATTCAGTCGAGCGTTTTCTCGTAATAAAATTAAATAAACTTTACTGCATTTTACAATTAATAAAATATTACGTTCATTTAAAATTAATAATATCGATAATTAGTATAACAATTTATTCATAATTAATTGAAAGTAATTAGCAAGACGGAAATTAATAAATTTGATGGTAGGATAAATCTTCTATGCAGCGTACCAAAATTATTGGATGAAATTACGTGTGCTTTTGCGAAAATTTACTGCAGTCTTCTTTTTTGGCGCGTATTTATTTGTATTAAGTGCACTTGATCCAATTGACAAATAATCATGCCTACATTTCAAAGAAGTAAATATGTTCAAGTGTCTGACAGCAGTCTCCGTTGTAAATAACCAGAATCATTAGAATCTCCAGAGACAATAAACATGAGAGAATTAGTTTGCTGTTACTGCTAGCAATTTTTCCACGTAATCCAAGTAAATCACTACTTATATATTCGTCAATTACTTTATCTCGCTCTCTGGGTTGACTTTCTGTGTTTTCAGAAAAAAGTACCTTCATAAATTATATAAAAACTTTTTCTTTGCAAGCAAAAAAAATACATATAAATTATTTAAAAATGCTGTATTTCATCTTTCCGTATGTTTTAATGACTAAAACTTTATTAAGATGTTTTTGTAGTAATCTAATTAATTTATTTTATTCAAATGAATTTCGTATCTTTAATTGTAATAAAAACTGTTATACAGTAAAACTTGCGAGCAGTTTTACTCTCTGTCTTTTTCTTAAGTCTGAGGAGTCCTGTGTTTCTATCTTTTTTCCACTTATGCTTTTATATACAGAACTCCTCGCAGACTATAGAGGAAAACAAAACGGGACTCCTCACAAGTTCTACTGTAGTTATAATTTGTACTAAGAATTAATTAATTTATTACATTTGAATGCAATTACAAAATTATCTTCAATAAATTTCAATATCTAATTTTATTTTATCGTACATTTCCTAATTATTAATTAACTTATTCCTGAGTGAGTAGCTCACTACTATATGTAATGATCGTTCGTTGAAAATAATAATTGAATTACAGCATTGGGGAAGAGTCGTTAAACTAAAGAAAATTGCATTGCGGTCTAAGTAATTATTGATTTATCATGTAATTTGCTGCAATATGCAACATTTTCATCAACTGTAAATTTTAAATTAAATGATTATATTATTTAAATATCTTATGATATTTCGTTTTTCAAATTGTATGAATCCGTTTTTATATACTAGTGAATGAGTCGCGCCCTCCGGGCGCGAAGCCTCTGCTTCCCTTTTTGAGTTTGACTAAATGAGTATATACAAAATATAATTTTGTTAAATTTAATATTTTCCTTTAAATACTGAATATAAGTAATTTAAATGATTGTTTAAATTTAAAATGAAATACAATTTAAGAAAAAATATTAAATCAATTTTGAATTTCGCGGTAATTAAATTAAATAATAATGAAACTAATAAATCGGTGCCAACTTCACTGCGTTATATGAAATGACGAACTGCAACTTCAGAGAGAGCTTTGCTTTTTAAGAATGGAAATTAAAAACTAAAAAATAAATAATAATAAATAATGATTTGAATTTATACTCTGTATCAATGACTTATTTTTAAAAGAATTAGGTTGTGATGCTTTACTTTAGATTGCAAGATGAGAATAAATACAATAAATTTTGTTTTCTGATATACAAATATTTAATTCAGTATTAAATTATAGTAAATATTAAATGTACTTTTTTAGCCGCAATTTTCCAATAAAAATGCAATTATATTTGTTATCATAAACGATTATTATTAATTACGAGAAAATTTAATTTATAAATCTGCAATTTGTACTTTATGATAAGGATTTCCTTCCACATCCATATTTATCTTTGCGCTTTTCGGTTAAGGACCCGATAAACACGTAACAGATCTTGCGCTCGATTACCAACATCAAAGCAGTGGTGCATTAGTTTGTTTTAAACCTAAAATCATTCAATCTACCTCAAATATTTAGCGTTCTCCGGGTAAATGTAAAAAATATTTTTCATCGCAACCAATAATTTTAAATTGGAACCTAATTTAATTTGCATATTGAAGATCAATAAATAAAGCGTATTTTGTATGCAACTTTGATATACATGAACAAATATAAACATGTATATTTTTCTTTTTGTGTTCTTTATATATTACTGAATTCAATGACCGATACAAATTCTCCCATGAGTAAAATTAGTCGTTAGTTAAATAAATGATGATAATTACAGGTTTAGAATCTGAACCTACAATTATTATGATTATTTATTATAATCTTAACTTTTAATCATGTCATTATGTTTTATTAGATTATACATTATTATTACCTATATTAATTATCTTATTACCTATGCACTAATAATATACTAAAAATGTAGTAAAACCAATTATTCGTTTTGTCATGTTGGTACTTTCTACAAAAAATAAGATATATTTCACACATTTACATTGACTAAATGTTTTACTTAAAAAATATATTTATTGCAAGAAATGTTATATACAATGAAATATATTTATAAATATATTTACCATATATTTCAATTATATTTTTAATATTTTATTTTTTGTTGATCATTTATGTTTTTGTGTATTCCTTAACTTCATTTAAGAACTACAGATTGTTAATATAATCAGTTTTATTTATTTTACTTTATATGTAATTTCTGGATTACATGTATACATGCTTCAAAGAATTATTAGTTTCAAGTATACAATCTTCTCCACTTAACAATGTAAATGCTTAGCTTAACAATCTTTCTTCACTGTTTATTATAAGAAAATGAATAAATATTGATATTAAATCTGTATGCTGTAGAGTATTTTGCTTTCTTATCGCTTCGCAAGATAAAATAGGAAAACAATAATCTTTATATTATAGCTGTGAATTAAAAATTATAGCTAACAATTTTATCTGAAACTTCATTTCTATGCAATAATCTAATCGCGTGATTCTTTTTCTAATGCATATTATCACACCGTTATTTCAAATAAAAATGATTCTATTTACTTTCATAGTAATGAAACCGAAGAATGACTTTGACTAATTGACCTTCAAGTACTAAAAAATGCCATAATTGACCATTATCACCATTACAAATGACAAATCTTACATAAAACGAAGCAAAAGCAAACGTAGTATAATTCAAATATTGACTCTTCTTAAAATTATACATCAGCGCAAAGATAGAATATATATGAGATCGTCGTCAGAGTTTACCATGCACGCACAATGTCAACTTGAAATTCAGTGAATTAGTATATCATCTATGTAATATAGATAAATGTCAAAATTACATTACAATCATCATAGTCTTTGTCTATATGACTTTATCATTCGATTATATTTTCCGTGACAAAATTCGTAGAATTTTATTCTTAGTGTTTAAAGAAAAATGTCAGAGTGTATAAAGTCCTTGTATAAAAATCTTTGAAAACTAAATGTCAGAAGAGGAAGCGCCAAATCCAGCGCGCGAACCAATTAAATTGTCCCCACTCGGTTGATTCCGTGTACGTGTGCAAAATCGCAATGGTTTCATACGCGACGCAAATACTATAGCACATTGCGCGAGTCATTATCAATAATAGACGTATGTCAGTTTGAGTACGGTGTGGGTTCGTCACGATAGTCATGAATCTCTCACGCAGTATAAATAAACGTGTTAACGCAGCATCATATGATAGATTGTCGTTGATTTTTATATCAACCACTTAAACGCGGCAATTCGAATGCAAAGTTTAATAGTTCTGCAATGATATAACAAGCGAGAAAGGAAACAAAAAAATAGATATACATACATATAAGCTGAAAATAAACTGAAAAACGATAAGCTCAATTTGCAGGTCAGTGTTACTATGAAAATTCGACGTGTGATTTATACGCGCGCAAATACAGAACCTATGATTCATGTGCCCAAATGTAGGCCACTGTTACACGACTTGATGTGAATATGTCACGTGTGTGAGTTGCACACATACACGCCTATTGTGCTTAGTGATTCGTGCTCATAGATATGTTAACAATGTTTATTTGTTTGTACGATTGCAGCCGCAATTCAACCTGACAAATATTTTGCAGTCTGTCATATTGGTCATTAACACCGGATCTTCCAAAAGCGATAAATTTGTCTCTTCGGCAACTTATGTTTTAGACAAATATTTTGCAATCTGAGCGAAGCAGTCGTAGCTATGAAATATCAACCAAATAGAGAAATATTTAACTTTTCGTTTTCATGTAAAACATATACAAATATATAGCACATATAATATATATTCTCATATGTACCCAAAATATATATTGGTTTGAAAATATAGATAAATATGCGTATAAACAAATAAATAAATAAAAATAATAAATATAAAATATAAATAAAGGCAATGATACATGCAAAATAAAAGTATTTTAAATTTTGTAATATTTATTCGAAAGGCATGACTATTTGTAAAGTATACTACATTTTCATATAAATATTGAATAATGTTGTAATATAAATTCAAAAAATTAAAAAAAATATTGAAAAAATTACATTTAAAATATTAAAATGAATCAATATTTATATGAAATTTTAGTATACTTTACAAATAGTCATGCCTTTCAAATAAATATTACAAAATTCAATATACTTTTATTTTGCGTGAATATCTTTTATATACCAAAGGAACAATATAAGTATAATATTTTAGGATATATTTTCGTCTTTAGGAAAAAGTTCAGTTATTGCTGAATAGACAATACTTCCGTTGATAATATTATTGTCATAATATTATCAATAAACACATAATAATAATAACAATAAACTATTATATCTATTGCTGCAATTGACATTTTATTTTTCATAATAAAAAAAAACTTGTGGGTACACGCGAAACGATTAATTTGTTAGCTTGGTTGTTAAACGTGACGTGACTCATTAATGCAACTTCAATTTATACATATTTATGAGTGTGACGATTTAATTTAAACTCTATTTGAGTACTTGTAATAGTTATTTAAAAATGTCAGTATTATTTGATATCGAAAGGTTGGTATATTTGGTACTTGATTGATGGATGCTACGATTTTACAGGCAAGTACATTGGAAAAGCAAACATGGACGGGGATCTTCCAACTTCGTTTGACCAGGATTACATAGAGAATATACTCAAGAAAGCGGAAAACGATGACACATTACGTGTAACCAATATGAGTATAAAACGAGCTACTTCTAAAGGTGATAATTACACGAGTGACATGTTTAGGGTGTCAGTGGAATATATTCCGAGTCGGACCAAACAGACGGAAACGAAATCCATCATTTTCAAAGTGGCGCCAACCAAAGATGGACTGCACAAAGATTTTGTGAGTTCCTGACAAATATCTTTTTCAAGCGAAGATAAATTACTGCACTTTTATGGTAGAAAAAAAACTAATATTCTTCTGTAAAAGAAAAGTATTTGTATGGATGTTTTGTAGGCTTTTGTTGTAGATAAATACACTAAGTACTGAACAAATTTTATAATTCTTGGCATCAAAGAACATACGGAAAATATCTCTCAAAAACTTCGAAATAATTAATTCTTGCTCGTACAGTTTTTAATAAAGAAGCAAAATTGAGCTCGTTAATATGTTATCGTGATATTAAAATCATAAACCTATGTAGGTTTTCAATTATCTCAAATTTGTTTCCCCTTGAATAATTATTTAACGCCGGATAAAGTAATTCACATCGTAGTGAATTACTGAGTGCCAATGTCACTGTTAATCTATTTTTATCTTCCAGTATGTAATTTCTTGATGCAAATACGTATATACTATTTGTTTAACTTACGAGATATAACACTACAATCTCGAAATGTGTACATTCTACAAGTTAAAATTACTGCACGAAAAAAATATTATCTCATGCTTCCCTTCTATGTAATTTTTTACCATTTTTTATGTGCGTACTGAATTTATATGGTCATGTGTGGAAACATAAGGTTGTGTTATCTTTTAATTTAGAGTCGATCATGTGACCCGCTTTCATGAGTCGTAACTCTTTTATTATAAAGAATCATGCAAAAAAAGAAGCATACGCATAATGAAAAATAAAAGATTGCGCTTTAAATCAGATACAAAAAAGTCATGTTGTAATACTAAATTTGAATTAATTTTAAATGGATCCATCAACGTACGTTACTTAGTTCGTAATACATGTTTGATGCAGTTTTGTTTTATGCGCCTTAATTAAATAGCTTTATTTATAAAGCATAAATTAACAAAATGCTATTTACATTATCTCAATTACTCATTGGACTTGCTTGTTAACATATAAATATATACATAAATATAAAAAAATATAGAAAAGTTAATTTTTAATTAGTAATCGCCATCATTAGTTTAAACTTTGATGTAAAAGTAACAATAATTACTTTTTTTACTTTATATGCACAGTATTATTATTATTAAGTATAATAAGTGGTTTTACGTAAGTAATGGTTTTTATCTAAAAATTGTTGTTATGCGGAAAACAATGTTTACTGTAGTAACATCATAAAATAAAATTATATGTCCCCATTGTACTTGAATCCAAAACATTTTTCTATTTTTATAACGATAAATTATGATCTTGGCTAAATATCAAGACGGAATCAAGAAATTCTGTATTGATCCAATGAAGACTCACAAAAAGTTTAGATGAAGTAGAATATTTCCAAAATTAGATATCAGATAATGCAATTTTTTTTGCCATTGCAGAATTTTTGATAAAATGTTTTTATTGCCAATTTAGTAACGTAAAATTGAATTATCTTGCAATTATAATCGTGAATACAAAAAAATATTCGTGTGATAGCATAAAAACTAAATTAATAATGTGTTTAAATAAATAATATATACATGAATATTTATAATTTAGGCAGGCAATTTACTTTTGTCATTGAATTACAAAAAGCTCGTTTTATCAGTATAATATAATCAAAAGAAAAATGTATTATCACGTTATCTTGAAAGTGTAATCAGTTAAAATTGTTATACTTTTTCTAATTTCTCGCATTTCCGTGTTCAAATTGATCTACGTTGAATCGACACTCATAAATATATTACATCTAATGCAAATATAATACTTCTCTGCATTCAGTGCATTAGATTTGCATTAAGAAATAGAATGGGGCTTCTTCGATGAAAAATGCTATGAAAAATATGCAGCAGTTGGCAAAATTTATACTTGGTATGCGGTTTTACGTATAATTTCGTAGATAGGAGAAACCGCAAATGAAACCAGTCAGAAAGCATAGGGTAATTAAGTTTGACCACATCCAGTCCAGCCCCAAAAGCGAGAAATAATGTCGTACATCGGACGCAGATGACTCTGATACTGACATGTTATAGTTATAATAATATCTGACGTTTTCGCTCAATTATCGATTGAAACACGTGTTTGGCGCGCCAAAGATTGGTTCGTGAAATTGAAAAAATCACCGAAACGTCGATTCCGCGCCGAATCGTTCAACACAGCGCCAACTTTTCTCAAACGGGATTGCTTTTCTTAATTGAGTTTTCGCCAGCAAATGGCTCGGCGCTGTTTCGATTCGGCAAGACTTTTCGAATCAATTTAAAACGAGACGGAAATTATTTTCGTTGCCGAATCGCATTCCTCTTGGTTAGGCATGTAAATGATCAGCAACGTGCGATACAGAAAACCTGTCTTATCTTCGGGATTTTGCCGTCTATTTTATTATTTCCACGGAGGCAATATAATTTATGGCATAACAATCGACGCAGAAAGATACACTTCGTAGCTGAAATTACGACGGGAATATATACGATATAAAATCAACTTTGAAATAACACGACTTTATTTGTTACGCTTACATGACTTTCAAAAATATTCAAACTTCAAACGAGAAATTGAATTATTAACGATTCGATACGTTTTCATTAGCTTTAATCGATACTCGTTATTGTATGAATACAAATCTCGCAATTCTAATAACGCGTTTTACATACAAACACATTTTTAGCCACATTTTTAAACCAAAAGTAACCATACTAATTTCTTGGTTCAATATAGGTTCAAGATATTGTGTTATCAACCCATATGAATATAATACGGTACACACACGGTTATTATTCCTTTTTCGATCTCTACTTTAGTACAGTTTCCGCTGCTGATAGAGAAATGGTATATCATATAATACATAGGATGTCATATCAAATTTAATAAATTTCTTGCATGAGCATGAGAACATGTGTTCATATATAATAACTACATTGAGAAAAATGCGTTGTCAATGTTATCATCGTATGTCAATGCTACCATTACATTACAACAAGAAAGTAAATTAAAAAAAGTTAATTTACTTTCCAACTATTTCATGTAATGTTATCTAATACAAAAGTAATGTGAATTAATTAAAATTAATTTAATTATTATTTTGATTAATTAAATTAATTAGAATGTAATATAAATGCAGTGTAAACGAAATGAAGCAAGCCAAACAATATCAAAGCAAAATAAAAAAATAAAGATAATTGTTTTTGCTTTTTAGACAGTCATTGTCACTATCCATTAATAATGCATAATTTATTATGCATTATTAATGGATTTATTTATGTATATTTATTTCTTATTACAGAAGAATATTTTTACGAAATCTTAGTCATACGAATTTAAAGAATAAACTTACAAAAATGCGACATTTCATTCTACCCATCCTAAGTCAACCCAGATTACAGTGTCATAAAAATGCACATCTCGTGTAATAGTTATACATACACCTAATTATAAATTTTAATTTAAAAAATTATTCTAGCTTACATCTGATTTTGCATTCCACACGAATGATATTCGTAATGTGATTTTGCAATATAATTTTTTCATTGTACCGCCCGTCGCAACTAATTATTTTTCGTCCATTAAAATTTCTGAATAAGACACTCAGTTCTCTCGAGAATTGAGAAAAAAAAGTTTTTATCCTCGGCATTCGTAACATTTCGCGTTTCATTGTAGAATTCGTTTTCTGAATGATAATAGTTACAATTAGAGTTAATTTGAAGCCATCTGTACTATGACGAAGAAGATGGCTGCAAATTACTATCGAACAATTGAACTAAAACCACTCGTACCTTGTACACCAAGAAATTACGAATAATTTGTCACAGCCTTCCATTTATATTTCAGTTTTATGTTAAAAATGTTTAATATATAATGTTCTTATTTTTTTGTTAATGAAACAACAAATAGATCCAAGGAAGTGGCATTTTCAACATAGAAATTAATATGATGACAGATACATTGAATAAAATGAACGAATTACTCGGCGATCCTAGAGCTCTGAGCGCAAAATGTATTTACGTGCAGAGAGAAGATCCACAGTATTTAATGATAGAAGATTTAGCGCAACTGGGTTTTCGCATGGCCTCACGAGAGCATGGTTTGGATTTGGAACACGCAATGCTCGCTGTCCATGGATTGGCAAAATTTCACGCCTCCTCGGTTGCAATATGCGAAAAAGTACGCTTCTCACTTTTTATCGGAAATGGAAATTGAAAAAAAAAAAAAAAAAAAAAACATTCGGTCCAGCGGACAATAAGTCATGCGACAATTGGTCAACAACACAATTAGCCCTTCATATAACCCACTCGGCACAATATACTCTTGTTCGAGTTTCAATATTTTTATGACTATTGTACATTATTGAGTGACAAAATGTTTTAATGGTTAAATGTGCTCGACTATAAATTCTAGAGAAAATGCAATTCGTTATCAAGTTTTATCCTTGAAAATATTGAAAATTGGTAAAACAACACACTGGCAATTGAGAAGAATACAAGAATTTAATTTTGCATTATTGTATAATTAATATGTTTTTTCTTATACAGCATAATATCAATTTGTTCGCAATTTACTCTTTTATAATAATATAATTATGAGCTTTTATACAATATGATATACTCATGTGCATTTATTTTTAATTTAAGTTATGATGGAAACATAGAAATGTTTCATTGTTGTTATCTTCTTTTCAATTCCCAGAGTTTTTTCTTTAAAATTATACCTTTGTGTTAAATGAAATTACATGATATTGAATTTATTCGATCACTTTCAACTTAGTAGCATTAGTTGAAAATTTAATTGTTACAGTACAATTACAATCAATTAACTTTTACAACTCAAAACAATTATCAACAGAAAAAGCACAATTATAAATTGAATGTAAAGTGAAATTGCTGTTTTTATTTTACTTTTGAGAAAAATATAAATAATACAAATTTTTGCATATATTTATTTAATACCAGCTTACAACTTTTCTTTGCAAATGCTGGAAAATACAAAAACCTTATAAAAAAATATTACTATTCAAGACTTTTACTATTTTATATGTAATTAAAATAGTTTACTGCAAAACAGCAATGACAATATTAAAAATCTGGTCAAATAAGCACTTTAACGTGTACCCGTTCAATAGTTCAAATTACTAGAATACTATAACTATAAAAGTTAGCATTTGCTCAAAAGTTCGACGATTTTGAACACGTTGAAGTAACAGTTCCTTCTGAATTTTAGTTTCAAAGAAAGTTTAAAGAAAAACGGCAAAAGTTTAATACCTCTTACTACGCGCTGCGTTTACGTGACTTCTATACCATGTCATCCGAATATACAAGCACAATTTCTGATATGACGTTTCTGATAGTTCACATTATTTAACGATGAATATAAACTTTTAATGATTAACTTTATTTTAATTTAGGATCCTACTATCAAAGATAAATACAACAGTGGTATTTTTGGTCATGCAAATGAACAGATGAAGACACAAATGGATAAATATTTTTCTGATAGTTTAGAATATTTAGCGGAGGAAATCGCAACTTGGCCAGGACCTGTCGCTAAGTATGTATATTAATGAGATATATTTCTCAAGTTTATTACTTGAGAGAGAGTTTTATTACTAACAAGAGAACCTCAACTAGGTGAAACAATATTTTTTTGAAGTTACAAAATCAATTTTTTTCTTCATTTAACTTTATTTTAAAAATTAACAAATTCAAAGAATTGGTTTTTATTGAATTCTAAAAGAAATCCACCAATAAAAAAATGTGATATTATTACTTCATTATATTCTAAATTTCTGATAATCTTGCATTAAAAAGGGTATTAATCAAATTGAAACTATTTTTCAGATTATCATCCAAAATCAAGAATTTAACTAATCATATGGATGAATTATTGGTATCGTTCAGGGAAGTTCATGTAGGTAATAGTTTCAATGTAATAAATCATGGAGATTGTTGGGTCAATAATATGCTATTCAAATATGATGCCAATGAAAAACCAATAAGGCAGATATTTGTAAGTGTACACAACTATTTTATATATAATACTCCATATACTTTACAACATGCAATATACTTTACAACAAATAATACAAAAATGAAGCAATATAAATAAACATATATATTCCATTTTGCTTTGTTCATTTGCTAATGTATGGAAAACAGTTAAGACTTTTTTGATAAAGCTGATTTTCGTTGCTAAAAACCTTCTTTAAAAGATATATTCGCTTTTAAATACAGTGTTAGCAGAATAAAGGATGTTGAATAATTATGCTTCCTAAACGACTTTTCAAGAAAGCAAATTTATTTTCCGCGAAAAAAACTTATATTCCTATTGCACAGTATGTTCTATCATGTATCTTCATATCCTTTAATATTTAAAGCAAATGTTTTCGACGTAGTGTTTAATTCACGTCATATTTCATTAGAAACGTGTTATGATTGCACAACATTAAAGAGTAATCCTAGTCATAATTCTTTTGTTTTTCATTTTATAGTCCATACTACCAAATTCCGCGAAAACTATTTACACAAGCAAAACTTTATTACTATGCTACAAATTTATATGAATACTTTCCTGTTGAAATATTTTTTGTAACAAGTTAAAACAATTGTATTTCAGGTGGACTTTCAGTTATGTAGATATGGTTCACCAGCGTTAGACTTGCATTACTTTTTTGGGACCAGCTTAGTGGAAGACTTATATTTGAATAAACAGGATGTACTTTTAGAAGAGTATTTAAAAATCTTGTCCATTTTATTAAAACAACTGAAATGTCAAACCAAACCACCAACTATGGATGAACTGAAACAAATGTTGAAGGAACGTGCTAGGATAAGATTGATAGCTTCTTTTATGGTCTTGCCAGTAATTTTAGTCGAAAAAGAGAACGTGGTAACAGTTGACGAAATGTTGCAGCCTAATGGAACTTTTCGTAATCCCGGAATCAAAAGTAAACGCTATATCCAAACCATGACCAAACGATTACCTATTTTTGATCAAATGGGTTTATTTGATTTCTAAGCTCAATGCGTATAAATTATTTGTGTATTGATTATCAGTACGAGATTTTAGATATACACTTTATTTTAACAAATGTATTATTTTGTACAATTCATATTACGTAGAAATAGAATTAGACTCTCATCTCAACGAGATTCTATGTGGATTTTGACTATAATCACTTGCTCTGATAGTGCTGTTCAAATACTTGACAGGTGTTAACTCGAAATTGTTCGCGCTGTTGAAATTTAATCAATGTAATTTGATTTGTAGATTTCAATAATAACGAAAATTAATTAATTCTTGTTTCTGATAAGATAAACAATATAAAACATAAATAAGAATAAGAAGAGAAAAAAACAAAATCCAGCGAGTATCGTCAAAAAAAATTATTTGAAATAAAGGAAAATAAAAATATCACTTATATTTAAACTTATATTTATTTCTAATCTGTATTTATTTAATTATGCAAATCTGTACCTGTTCCTACACGATCGAAAATATGTTTTCAAAATATATATAAAATAAAAATTTTTTTTTAAACGAAAAGAAATTATATATATCAAATATATTTTTAGAAATATATTTTCGTTCCTATGGGTTACTATCAAAATATGCAATGAAGTTTCTTCGAGTATATAATATAATAAATAAATATAAATATATTTATAATGATAATGGTTAAGTCATACTAGTACCTGATCAGTATCTGAAAAGAAAAAGTAACATGAACCTATAAAGCAACCTCAAAGTCAAAGTGGTAAACATAGTAAAGACTAAAGCTTTTAAAGTTTATTGTTAAAATTAGCTGTAAACCAAAATGTCACATAAAAATCATATAAAAATTATTTTTAATTTTGTTAAACAATTAAATTAAATATTGTTAAAATTAAATTTAATAAAATATTATTACTTAAGTTCTACGAAAAATCTGTATAAAACATAAATGACGTTGATAACTTAAGCATTTTCATGCTCATGTATGTTAATAAAGTGATTTTTAGTTTACGGATATAATTTTTTGCTATATTGATGTTCCGGTTGCTAAACAAATCAAAGAGAAATATCCATTTCACTTTCATTTTAATCAATTATGTGTATAATGCTCACATTGTACGATACATTTTCTACAAATATCTTACTGAAAAAGATAATATCAAAAACATTGAAAATATTCGGTTCATGATTAATATTCGTCTTAAAAAGCAATATAAAAATGTATATCCATGAAACGCAAATTTTAATAATCAGTCAAGGTTTTCATTAAGATGGAACGTTTCACTAACTTAAAAATAGCATTTTCAATTTCAATTTAAATGATCATTCTGAAACATTTTCTACTTAATTTATTCAATATATTAGTAAAAGTATTTGTTACATTATATTATTAATATTTTCCGTGATATGAGAATATTTGTTATGAATAGTCAGCATTTGTTCGTAATTTAAGAAAATTTATATCTTCCATTTCTCCAAATATGAATAACTTTTATTATTTAATACGCGAGATATTTATTTTCAAAAATTGAAAATTTACACATTTTTCCAATCTTTGAAGTAAAATATCTCCGAATTTAACCAGACAAGCACCCTTCAAATTTGCAGAATGAAAGGCAATAATATAATGAACAAGTAAATGAAAATTCATTAAATTCTGACTATAACGTGTTTTCTAATTGTTAATCTAATCTCGTTAATTTAACAAGATTTATATTTACTAAAAAAGTATTTTTTGAAGAAAGTAAACTTCTAGTATAAATTCTTAATTTTGTACTTTATTTATACTCTGTTCTGTTCCAAGATTTTTAACCATCCAACCAATGTAAGGTAAATGTTATAACTAATGAATTCGAAAGTTTGAAGTGTTAGGAATTGGATTGTCACATTGCGCTATCGATTACTATTTTTATAAAAAAATATATATATTTTTAAAAAAATCATAACTACATTTAAAATTATTATAAAATTATATACTCTTGTATAGTGATTCGTAACGGAAAAGACATAAACTTTAAGAAAAAATATACATCATATAAATTTGTTTACAAAAATGTAGTTATTTAAACAATTAAAGGAAGGTTGTTTTCAACACCATAAAATGGTCGTTCTAAGAATTCAATTATTTAAAAATGATAACAACATATTTTTTTATTATAAAATTTTTCAATTTTGATAAATAATTTTTATGAACAAATGTGTATTTTTCATTCCGAGTACGTGAACGTGTTCGCATGTCGATCGAAAAGAACAAAAATGTTCTCTTTTTTTTCTTTCAAAAAGATCAAAACTTCTGAAAACGACCAAAAATTAGGTTAAACGTATTAAATACGAGCTATATACATACAATGAAACATGAATGACAAGTTTATTTTTATATTTACTTTCAATTTTATTCACATTCTCATTCAGTTGTGATTTCAACTGAATTTAACCGTCGTGGGTGTCCCAGACCCCTGCTCGACTTCAGTTATTATTTATGCACATAAAACAAAGTTCAAAAAGATTGAATCAGTGAAAAACCTTCAGTAGATATACCAAACTAAGTTTACATAAAAATAGAAATGTCTAATTTACTGACAGTCAATTAGAAAATACAAAAATACTGTTGATCGGACAAAGGTCCGGGTCTGTCGGATTCGATAGGTTAGTTGAGAGTTAATAAAAAACAATATTTTTTTCATGTGCATCGAAAACACATTTGTTCTTCACTCAAAAGTGGGATGAAAGTTACACCCTCTCTTCGTCGGACGGAATAGTATATTCCTCAACTAGGGAGAAAAGTTGCCGATTCTAGACGAGTGTTAGGTTTGATGCACGAGCAGAAGGCGAGTGCAGAAATCTCACACGAGTCGAATCAGCAATTTTTCCCTAGTTAAGGACGATATTTTTTCTCACCAGTGTATCGGAAAGATTTCTTCTTCCTCGAAAAATAGGATAAAAGTAGCATTTTCTCTCCAGAGGGATGGAAAGTAACTATAGTGATGAAAAGTAACTAGAGTGATGGAAAGTAACTAGTTAAAAAAATTTGTTTCACTTATTTAAATTATACAAGCTTTCCCTCCCGAGGGAGAGAAAGTGCCACTTTCGTCCCACTTTTAAGGGAAGAAAAGACGTGTTTTCGATACACGTGTGAGAAAAAAGATCTTTTTGATGCACTTGAAAGAAAAAATATCGTCCGCAATTGCTTATTTGACTCTTATGAGATTTCTGCACTCGCCGTCGAATCGTGAATCAAATGTCACACTCATCTAGAATCGGTAACTTTTCTTCCTAGTTGCGGAATATACTATTTTTTACTTTTGGAATTCTAAATTCTATTTTCATTTTTATATATAAGTAAAAATAATAGATACAGGTTCGAAGGTTTATTTATAATAATTTACCTTTTTGTATCAATAAAATATTCTTTGATATAAAAATTGTATAAAAATTTATAAAAATGCACATTTGAGATGTGATATTAAACAGAATGTCAAACAAATAGAATCGGAAATGTAGAAAATAAAAAAATTAAATTACATAAATCTTGTTCGTAATTTAATATCATATATATTGCAAAAAGTAAAATTGCAAAGTAAAATTAATAAATGTTAGTGTATTTCAAAAATAAATCCTGATAATTAAATCATCTGAAAGATGCATTCAATGTAATATGAAATTGTATATAAATTCAATGATTTTCTCTTTGATAAAATTGAAAGTTTACAAAAAAAAAACTACTCCATAGTAGTTATAATAATCTATAGAATTGTGTTTAAATTCATATTTGAGTTAAAGTTAGGTAAAATTCAACATGTTGTATTAACTGTTCTCATAAACGCGATTCAATTTGTAGTTGAATAAGTCACTTATATATTTCTCCTTTGGCCTTTCGTTTGTTCATTATACACGAAATAGGTGTTTCTGTGAAAATCTTAATAGAAGCAAAACAACGTATAATGAAAACTGGATTTGCTTTTGGAACGTCCATCTTAAATCATGTATAATGCATTATTACACATCTTTGTAAAATGGAAATGTAATTATATTTTAAGTAATTAGGCAATAATTTGCATGCCATTTCTTTATAATTCAATTACATGTGAATATATAATAACATAGATTTAAATTAAACGATGTTCCTTGAAAACATTTATGTACCCGTGTACATGCGTTAATTTGAGTACATTTTAACGACTTCTTCATGAAAATACATCTCCATTAATTTTATATAATTTGTGTAAACAATTCACACTAATGAAATTAATAATGTCCTATTGCAGATAACTTAATGAACATAATTATATATTTTTAGTAGTTAGCATTTGTTTTAGTAAATTTTATAATATTTGATCTTAATAAATTTGATCCTTTCTCAATATCAATATTAACAGCTTCTGCTTAACTGTTAAGCAGATTTTGCTTAACTAAAAAAGAAAGCCGCATCGACTAAACGGGAATAACCCAAATGCACATAATTGTTCTTATCTGTAGGTCTAATGCACACATTTTTGTAAAGTACCACCGCCCAAAAGCACACAAACATGATAAGAATGACAAGTTCACGCGTAGCCCAAAAACACACAAATATAATATGAAAAACAAATTCATGCGTAGCCCAAAAGCACACATTTTATATATTTACAAATATTATGATTTCGGTTTTCGAATTGAACTTCTAATTTTCTATTCAGTACGATAAATTTCGTTAAAGCAACGACAAATCAGGGTAAAGAATGTATCATTTACAAAGGTGCGATTTTTTCTTTTTTCCGTTGCTTAAAAAAAAATAACGCAAAGTCTTGGCGATGTACAGTGAGAAAATGTAATTGCACAGTTCATACCGACGTAGAAGTTTTGATGATAATGAAAATATTGAATTCTCATTCACATTCGGATCATGACGACCGTTATATTGATAAATATACTCTCCGTAACAACTGCAAAAGAAAAGCTACAAATGAAGATACGGATC
>JABFPJ010001856.1:0-22612 GCA_022817425.1 Gryon sp. ZL-2020 | reverse complement strand
AATTGTTATTTTTTTCAATTAACTGTATTTCCTATTACATTTAAAGTATAACTATCATATTACAAAAATGGTTATAACTTATTCATAGAAAAAATAAATAATTAATTATCTGTTAATAATATATTAAATAGCGAGAAAGTAACAAATTTATTGATATATTGAATTTTGTCTTGTTATTTAAAATTTATTTATTCAATGTCTCATATAATAATAAATTGTATGTGAGCTTATATTTCTATTATTTTATCACATATGTATGAATTTAGTATATAGAACATTTTTAATTTATATTATATGGAAATTAAAAATATATTAATTAATGAATTTAATTAATAATTGTTTGTGTTGTTCAAAAATTGTGTTGAAAAAACTCTGACTCATATAAATAGATGATAATAATTACTCGATGACCATTTAAAGAATCACATAAAAAATAGTGATTGCATTAATTGTATACTGTATTAAAAGTATTACAACTAATGATCATTAAAATTTGCAATATGTACACACAAATCCGAAGGGTATGTTATTCGTATCGAGTTTCACTGTCTGGCAAGTTGGGTAAAAGTTAATTTGTTATTCGATCCTTCGATTCAGGAACACGTGCTGAAGGGAAATAGCGCATCAACATGACGAAATATAACGCAACGTTCGTTAATTTAATACAAATTTCAAAACTTTGCCACAACTTCGACTATTAAATTTCCTCCACTCTAAAGAAAACCTGCTTCGATCAATGTAATTTTACTGACATGTGCAACATCGGCAATTTTTAAAGTGAATTTTTTCCACGATAAATTGATACTCAATTTACTTACACATATAACAACTTTATTTTCATTAAATTAATTAAAAAACGAATGTAGAAACTTATTAATATTTTATACTTTTCGACGTAATTCTCGGTTATTCTCAAATTAAATGTCCAAAAATAATTCACGAATATATAGAAATTGTCACGTGTGTTTCAATTATCTGCTTGTAAATTTGATTCGAGAATAATTGCGTTAATCTTACGTTATAATCCAGCTAATAATTTATCGCGTTTGACAGAGATACGACGATCAAAGAAGAGCGACGCGTGGTATTATAAGAAAAATGCAACGGCATTTCGTGGAATCGCAGCTGGGTAATCTTGTCACGCAGAACCGGAAGTGCACAATTATTCACGTCACGCGTCGTGCCAAGTTGACCGCATCGAATATGCCGCTGTGTGATATTCGGCGGCCCCAAGACCGCAAACATTTAATTATTTATTCGAATGATACGAGTGTACGGACAGGGGCATATCGATCTCAAGAGACACAACACGATACGACGACACCGACCGTCACCACCCCAACGATACTTTGGTCCCTTCGCGGGGGAGGAAGCCATCCCGATTTTCAAGCGAGCGTGTGCACTCTTTATCCTCCAGTCAAGCTTTATAAACAACACTATCACTGATGTATTAATCATCAGCAGCACGTCGTTAATGAATATTTTAGCATTTCTCCGACAAATCACGTTTATTTATTTTTCGTACATTGTTTATTTCTGTCATTTATGTTTTATCTCATATGATCTAACACTGAGAAAAAAGGCAATAATATTGTATATTAACTAAAATACCTAAATAAACATAAAGCAATTTGACCTTATAAATATATAAAAAAATCACTTAAGCTATTTTGGCCTAAGTTAAGTTAAAACGGTCTGCAAGTTTGGCAATTCTGCTTTTTCTTTCAGTGTAAGAGGGTAAATAAGTATTTGTCAAATTCAACAAACATGATTAAAATAAATAAAAACGAAAGATAAAAACATGAGTTATTTTAGACTGTTTTTAATTACTTAGTTATTGCAGATTTTTTCATTTTATATCTGAAATAATAAAAGCAAATGAAAAGAATTAAACGTTGTAATTCTATTTTAATGTTTGTAATGAGTAAAAATGAAAAATGAATATATATTAATAAAATATAAGGAGTTTATTATTACAAGACTAACAAGTTTATTTATATATTAAAAAAATGAATTTACATATAAAAATATACTAGCGAAAGTAAAGAATTCCATTTCAAAAATGTCTATTGTTTTATTCATACGATAAAATGCATAATGATATGTATATACGTACATTACATACTAATAAGCAAAACAAAACATTGTGAAATAAATGTTTTATAAAGTAAAAGAAAAGCTACATTTTGTTTTCATTTAAATAATTAATGGTAAAATAATTTTATACTTATTAATTTAAACCTCTGCACAGTATATATAAATATTCAAAATAACAACATAGAAGAGGAGAATAATTATATTAGATTTTATCACACAACAGAAAATTTGTTTGTTTGTTTTTTTTTTGTTTTTTGACAAAATGGCATAAACATTGAAATTATTTACTTCGAAATGCATCTTACTTCTATCTTTTTTATATTTAAAAATATTACATAATAATGGAACTGTAAAAAAATTATTTTTTATGCAAAAAATAATGGGTTAAAATATTGAATTATTTATTCCAAATCGTATCAAGTATTAGAGTGGGTATTTACTGACATAGGGACAAGTTATTACACAGCAAGGGGCTAGATATTACACAGATGTTACACAGATAATAAAATAATATAATCATAACCCTTTGCTAATACTGCCACGACCAAATTTGTAGAAAGCAGATATAGGCAATAATATAACCATGTCGTACTAGGGGAACGGAACATTAAAAAATAATTTATAACTAATTTTATGGTCTCTATAAATACTAAATCAATGCATATAAATTCTCGTTACGTTGTAAGTTAAATTACTATTTAACATACATGTAAGTTAGGAAAAAAATTTACTATTACTACACAAAAAAATTAACTACGCATAAACATGAGACTTGAATTACAATTTTTATATTAATAAAACTTGTATTTATATACATAGCGGCCAATAGAAGCAATTGCAATAATGTTTAATAACATGAATTACGTTAATGTTAAACAATAGAAGATTCATTAATTTTTCCTTTATTCAACCACACGTGGCCAACCAAAGAATAAAATATTTCTTCATTTTGTATACGAGGGTGAATCCCTATATTGATACACTAAATATATAAACTATGATTTTAGAGTAGAGTACTGGCAATAATAATAGCAAACAATGAAAACAAATGAAAACAAGCTTTTTCATTATATTAAAAACATGTAATTAATAAGCACATTTTTTAATGTTCGCTTAAAAATATACAAAGGCAATATTAACTAAAAATAAACTAATTAAAATAACTTTGCATGAAATACAATTAATATAAAAATATAAAATATAAAAATATAAAATTAATATAAAAAATATATAAAATTAAAGTTCGTTTGTAAAACTAGAATAAAAAAAAGCTTAAGTCTAACGTTCATTTAAACATTCAATTTTTTTGAAAGCGGAATTGAAAATACCGTCATAAAAGTTTGAATATACATTTCGCAATTCAAATATTCGTACAAGCATTCACTCGTATATAATATTTCATGCAAGAAATCAAACAAACTGGCAAAATGAAACGAAGCATAATGTGTTTTCAGAGGAAGAGAAGAATAATTGAACGTCCGGTTCGGAAAAATCAGACGCATCATTTCATCGCCTTGATATTGTCTTTTCTTGCTGAAAATTGTCGGTAGAAAGAAAAGGGCGAGGGTGGAATGAACGAAACACGGTCTCGCGTAACAATTTATGTAGCATATGCGCACGTAAGAGAGGGGTTAACAGTGTCCGTATCAGAGCTACGAATTACAATCGTTTGGAAATAATTTAGGGGACGGGAACACCGCACAGATACACCGCACGCGCACGCATAAACGCGTGTACGTGCACGCGCCAACACACGCGCTTTTACGCGGAGTTATTTATGATGGATTAGGACGGGCTTTAACCCGCGACTAATTTATGCCTAGCCATGGGGTTATCCCAAACCTTTTCCCTCTCTTTCTCGTCGTTCTTCTTCTCACTCTTTATCTTTTATTCTCTTAGTCCTGCAAACCTCAGCGAGAAAACGCGCTTTTCGTTCTAATCAAATCGATAGAAATAGTCGCGAGTCTAACGAAAAATGTTCGAATAAAATGATGATCTATAAAACGTTAATAGATTTTGCTTTATTCCTCGATTGAATTTCAAATATCTTTCAAATGTATTCATGAATAAATTATAATCGCACGATGAAACGTGAGACAAAAAATCATAAAATCATAATAATGTTGGGAATTGTAAAAATTTCGTCGTAATAAATATTTGAATGGACCCGGATCAATTCATAATCTTTTATCGACTAACGTAAATCACGGCGAAGTTGACGTTAATTAAATGTTTGAGTTGCAAAAATTGTGGACCAAGCAATGTTGGGCTGCGAGTTGAATGCAAACGTCTTTGCGCCGGAGGTTGGTAATTGTGAAACGCTGTTAAACAATATTTTGGAGATAACACTCATCATAAATAAACGACGTGGAATATAAATTTGTCAATTAAGGCTTATCAGCGCGAAGAGTGTATGAATGTAGTCTTGACCATACGGCCGATAAAGTTCATCGTCTTTGCCGCGTGAAGAATTTTGGACGACATATTTTGAACGCTGGAATGTCGACTAACTGACTTGAATTTTACGTCTAAAAATTAGTCTCGACATACAAATGATTTTACTGTAACATCAAAAAAACATAATGGCAAGTGAATGCGCGTGCGCGTGCTATCAAAATCGGAACGAGCAATAATTTTAGACCAAATATTGATTAACATAAAAATGTGACTTTTGTATCCTAAAGCGATTTTCGTTTACGTAACTCATTTTTGATTCCCGACGTTCACACAAACTGAAGTCGATGTTTGCTATTATTTCCGAGATTTTTATTTCATTTTTAATGTCAATCATTCGTTGCAGAGTATGTTAATTTTGTGATTTATGCTACAGGCATTTGTTTAACATTAGTTCCAGATTATGAATTTGGCTTTTGTTCTTCATTATTGTTTCGTTTATCATAAATTTTCTAAGTTGTTATTGTTTCATTATAAAAGAATATTTTCTTTTTGAAAAACATATTTAAATTTATTTCTGCAATGTATTTACTTCATATTATTTCAACCTAGTATATAGTTAATTTATGAAAAAATTTTATATAAATTTTATATAAATAAAAAAACAATATAAGTTATAAAATGATGAAAAAAGTTATATAAACTTTGGCTAAAAATATTTTATTCATAAATACACAATTAACTATTGTCGTAAAAAGTGATTGATACGTAACTATAATATTTAATGAGAAATCAGTCTGATTGAAATAAAGACGTTTCATTATAAATGTAGAACAAATCAAATGCAATAATTCTTTTAAAGTATCATTTCAACAATGATATAAGTCAATAGATGCTTTATTGTTATTAATTGTTTCATACTAAGTATGTTCAAATGTATATATACTTACAAATGTAAGTATAATTTTACAATAATTCGATCAAAATATGTCAATTTTGATCGAATTACTCGAAACGGCGGAATGTTTTGTACGAAAAATAAAAACCAGCTAGAAGTTGTTAATTCAAAGCTTAATACTGAATTTGATTAAGAATGCAACCTAGATTCCAATTTTAGATGAAGTGCATTTTTGAAATTAGTTCAATTATATTATATAATTATATTTATTGAAGTAATTATTATTTGATTCTACACTTCTCTCCAATAAATGTTATTTTGAAACACTTATCATCCAAATCTATCTAAAGTAATTAGTAATTAAGAATATTGTAACAGTTGCCGAATGTATGTGGTAAATTTTAATGTCAGTTATCTATTTGCGAATATATTTAATATACATATTAATATATGTATTTTTAACATAAAATAAGTTTATGTTCATTAAGTATAAGTACATTACATTAAACATAAGTAGATAAGTCTAAGTGTAGTTATTTTTATTAATATAAAATATACATTTCGAGTCTTACAAATAATATACGAATATTATTTTGGTAAAAATAAGTAAATGGAAAATTGTATGTGTCGTTTCTTACAGTTAAGTCGCAATCGTGCAATTCGTGTCATTTTTTGAAAGCGTGAACGAGTGGTTGGAAATAAGCTGCGAAACACGAGAGACTCGGTCAAATAAGAAATGAATTTAACATGGAAATAAGCCACGGTGATAAAAAGCAGTAGTATTCGTGACGCCCGGGGTTCTACTGTATTATTCAAGTGAGCCGCACATAGTTGATGTGTCCGTATACGCTGGTTTGCGGAGGGGTCGAGGAGACATAACAGTCAATGCCACCAGTTACGATTGCATCTGCGCCCTGACACGTTCAGAAGGGTGGCGCACTCATTTGCGAAAAGATGAGACGCAGAAAAAGCGAAAAGTCGGCACAAAGATAAAGAACAATTTGTAGAAGCGCACTTTGTTGTCGTTCTTCGCACTTGCACGAGCAGACCTACTTACACGCGACAGACTAAATGGCACACGATTTATGCCGCTTATCGAAATGAAGACATTCAATTCATTCGTCGACCAGAAACAAGTCGGCATAAGTCGATTTGCATGTTACATCGGATAGTTTCTGTCATCACCCCGGGAATCACGTTTCTATAGGGTTTCTGTGTTTTTCCCGATAGGACAAATAATTTCAATGAGAAATACTTCAGCAATCGACTTTATATACCGAACACAATCTTTATTTTCAATGAATCGATTTCGTCTGAGTATGTTTATATATTTTTTGTTGCTGTAATGTTATTTGAACATACAATAGTCATTTCAGCCAGACATTTTAGATTAGATTATTTTGTTATAATTTTGCTGATCGGATTTGCATACATACACACATATATTTTGCAGTTTTCATACTGGATTAATCAAACTTAAAACAAATTAATATGACAAATAGAAATGTTAAAAGAGCAATACTGGGTATACAAACTATAAAATATGCTGCAAATTATATTATTTTTAAAGTAAAAATAATTATAATAATAAATCATACTAGCAGTAAGTTAATGTTCATAATCAAATTTCATAATAAAATTATGAAATATGAAAATTAATGTAAATAATGAAATTACATGAGTAAAAAATTATTGAAATTAAACTATCAACAAGATATCAGTGATTTGAAAATTATATTTGTTCAATCAATAAAATGCATTTATGAAATGATAATTTAAAATTAGTCAAAGAAATGTTAAATTTAATGATTTGAAATAATTTTCATTATTAATTTTTATTATAAATGTATAAATTAGCAAACCTATCATTTACGAAACAAACTTTTTCCAGTGATATCTTTTCTGTGTAAGAGAGTGCTCTCAAAACTTGACAGACACACTTACAATAATACTCTGACGGACTTCTGGTTATGTTTCGATAAAACCTCAACAAACTTTGAACGAACCGAACAAAGTTTAGCAGACTGGGGTAATCATTTATATCCCACAAATGTAACAAGTTACCGTAAGTAGCAAACTTCTTACAAGTTTATCAGCAAACGACACACTTTTTATCAAACTTTGATATTTGACGCCGGCTCTTTATAGATGAAGTCACGATACCAGGTTTGTAAATTATCGATCTTATCCAAACTAAACGACTAATTAACCCGGAAAACCATTTTCACGGAACGACCAAAACAAGAAAAAGAACATGCGGCAAACATTTGTAATGAATTAAACTATTTAGATGCTAATCAAGTATTCAAATAGTAAAAATAAAGATATCGTACTTATCAATCTTTTTCGATCGAATATCAATATTGAATGTTCTTTCCCGTTAATGAATCTTATATAAACGAGATAAATTATAAATTTCACCATAAGTGACACTTTATTGATACATTACTTCACACGAAACACAGTAAAAAAATGTAAGCTACTACGTTAAGTAATCGATTTTCATACATTTCAATTCAATAATAAAGTAGATTTCGTAATTATAAGAAAGTTAAAATGTTATTTTGGAAAAGCATTAAAAGTGTATGTATAGTATATTACGCAACAATTTCCGATCATCTCCCATGTTGCGTACTATATTTTTCGTTACGAGGGAGGGAAAAAAAGCCATTTTCCTATATCTCCCTAGGGAGGAAAATGGCATTTCCCTCCCCGAGCAACGAAAATTATTTTTTGGAATTATATATGTTTTCATTTTTTAGTCTTAAATTTGTTCATAAGCAATAATTTTTTGTTAAAAATATAAAAAAATAAAATTGATTTTTCATTTTTTAAAGTAATATATGCGTAGAAATTTATTATGTATTTTATATTATAAAATATAATATCGTAATCTGTAAATTAACTATCTGATAACATATTTGATATATATATTAATATACACTATTCATTTTTCTATACAATAATAACTATAAGTCATATTAAATAAAATATTTCTATAATTCAGTAAATCAGATTTTATAATTTCATTTTTTCTTCAATATTTGTAATGAAATAATTAATTAATTACCAAATTAACTGCGAAAAAATGCAAATAAAATTAAACCGAAAAAAATACTTGTTGCGTTATATTAATTTTAAATAAGCTTTTCTGTATTGAATTCGGAATAATTCAATAAATGAAAGATATTTTTATATGTACAAAAAAGAACAAAAACTAAAATATTTATAATAGGGAAAAAAGAATGATAAGTACAAAGATAAATATGAGAATGAAAAATGAACAAATCACATTATAAAATTAGAGATGATAAAAGCGAAGAGATCGAAAAGAGAGTTATAGGTGAATGATTGGAAAAGGATATATGTTTCGCAGCCACTGTACGTACGTGCACCCAGTGATCTATGGCCAAAGATAGACCTCACGTTCAACAAGTGTGTTTCAGAGATAGGCCGATGGACTTTCCGTGCTCAGCCGTGCGTCTAATTAAAATGCGCATTCAAAATTAGCAAAACCCTAGTGTTATTATCAGCCCCCGCGTGTGTCGAACGTGAACGAATCGATCATCGCTTCGCAAGACCAATCACGCCTTCGAAGTGCTTCCAAGAAACGTCATTTATGTAATTGACGTGTGATAATCGATCTATCTTGATTGCATCGGAATGCTTTTTATTTGCAATAATTATTATCAGTATAAAAACTCTTTTTTCCTATAAAATGTAAATTTTTTTTCCAATGAGCATTTAGACGGCTAATGCAGAAGAAACCTTTACAACTATGTTACAGAATATATAATCATTAAAGACAGACGTTATAATTCAACCAATCATTTTGTTATCTTGTACAAAAAAATGGAATAATATTTTTGTAATTAATCAACAATAAAAAGTTATAATCAAGCAGATAAGAATCAATGAATAAAATAAATAAACGACTTTATATTTTGGTATATAATCTATGTTACAAATTGACAAAAATTGTAACTAAAATTTATGTGGATTATGATAATTAGTGTTTTTAACTATATTTTATTTATTATGAAAACGACAATATTTATCTTTAATTTTATTCACAAAAAGTATTATAAAAACATGAACTCAAATTATTGTGAAGTTAAATAAACAATAACAAGTTAAATTTAATAAAAAATATGAACAATGAAGTTATGACAGTTTATATTATACATCCATATACACATATATATAGAATAATTTAAATCCAATTGATGATATTAAATGTTTTGCATATGTATATACGCTTGAAAAATAAAACCATAATTTAGAGTTGCTAAAATCAGTTATTTGTTCTTGCAAGCGTTTTTATAATTTGTTAAAAAGTGTATAAACTAATTATATTTATATTTCTAAACAATTCAACATCGTGATTATTTTTATTCTTTACTTTATTGTTGTATATAATTCATAATACAATGTTAAAAATAACTTCTTCAATTTTATTTATATTTTAAGTTGTCATATTTTTTATTCTTTATTTTAAATATAAAAATATATTTTATATTCTTGATTACCATATAATTACAATAGTAATTAAGTATAATTTAATTAAAAACAAATTATAATATATTCATCGTGCGCTATTAATTAAACATCAATTATACATAATTAACAAAGTACTGAGTAAATCCAAGCAATATAGTCAAAGTGAACATCAATACAATTGTAACCGAATATGACAATAATAGAAGTTACACTTTATTTTTCATTTGTACAAATACATATTTATTACATTTTTACCTTAAAACGTTACAAAAAGAAAAACTAACAAAGAAATAAATAGACTCGTTATTGGTTTTTAGACTAATTACATATAAATGTTATCTATTATACAAATAATAATTGGCAATAAGTTTTCATTGATCACATAATAGTCACATACAAATATGTTTTTCATATAAATGATAATTTAAAACATCAAAGAATCTATAGCAAATAAGTAATCGGAGCATTAAGCAAACGGAATAAACTTGGGCAGAAAGTGCGAGGCAATTAGATTCAATGGCGCCGTGTAAAGTAGCACCAGGCTCTAAAGATGAATTTAGAAAAGTAATTATTTTATAAATAGCTACATTGTCGCTATCCAAAAGAATCCATCGCTTTTGTGCCTATGGAAAATCGGAAGCTTTGTTAGATCAGTAATAATAATTGGCTTTTCGGGTCGTTCTTGAGAGCAAAAGAATACGGCTCACATAAGAGGATATGGGGGAGGGTTAAACGAGGCTTTTCATCGAAAACGCAAACGCCTTCAGGTAAAGTACTTTTTGAGGATCAGTTTCCTTACGAGATCAGTTTTCCGACGGCTAAACTACCTGTCGGTACCATCAAACACACATGCGTATAATCTTTAATAGTATCATTATTGATCAAAGCCTGTAACAGCGCAGATGTTCTCAACTGCAATTCATAAACAATTCTTCCAACAATAATAAACATTGTTTGGTCCAAATCGTTATGCCAAATGCTATACTAATTTTAGTGATTATTAAAATATCTCAAAAACATTTGCAAGACGAAATGTTTTTGCACTTTATCAACATCTTGATAAAACTTTAAATAGAAAACCTCGCGTTCACGTTGTTTTGCGTAGGTGCAAAATGTGCAGTCAATGACGTCATCGGGTCAGTTCAGAATATCAGCTTTGTGAGACTACGACGAGTTAATGAGATGACAATTTTTGTTTAATTACTGATAAAAAAGATTATCATCCAAATTAATATGCATAAACTTATAAGTGAATTTTTCCTTTTTTTTTATAGAAAACAAGTTTAATTGACTTGAAGCAAATCTTGGAATTTAAAGATACAAGGTTTTGCGTCTAAAAGTGATAGAAAACATTTTGTACGTTACTAACTTTCATAGTATATAAAAGTTATTTCAAAATAATTTTATAAAACAAGAAGAAACTATATGTTTAGAACATTTATTTGTATTCGGTTCATACGCGGCAGAATATACACATTTGAACAAATGTATGATATTTTACTAAATTCCACTAAAGTTGCTGAGTACCTCATGTTGTTTCATTCTAAAAGGTATAACTGCATAATTTGGTGCTAGAAACAGCTAAAATGCCCATATTTCTTATCGAAATAACAAGAATGCTGAAGAAATTACTAATTTAAGTCATCAACTTCTTCCAATGAAACAGTCTCATAATACTAAATTTTACAATATATTCTCCATCCTATAGGCAACAGATGTTTCTATTTGAAATATATCGTGATAACACACTTTAAAACTTTAAAAGGTTATAACATTGAAGTGAATGAAATTTTAAGTTAATTTATTAATTTTCTGGATACATTGTAGACATACTCTAATCATTATAATGCAGTAAAATTAATTCTTTTCGAAATAATATATACTTACATATTTTAATCAAATGAATCAAGCAATATTTATTTAATTAATTTTTTACTTAAATATTTTTGTCATATAAATTGTCAACATCTTTCATTACAGTTAATGATTTCATTTCATTAACAATATTAAAAAAAACATGTTTAGAAAATTATTATATTCATTAATGTCAAAACCGGCAAGGAAAGAATATCTCCGCCTTTATTAATTACCATAATAATGTGTTGCGCATTTTTATTCTCTCAAGATTTAACATCTTTATATATTGGATTATATATAGGATCTTAATTGTATACTAAATTCTGTTAATTGACGTTTAAGTTGTTTCAAATTGTATTCAAAAATGAAATATTCGTACAATGTTGCATTTTGCAATTATTTTAAAAATGATTCTTATTGTATTAATAATAATGTATAAATTAAACGAAATATTTGATAAATATGTAATGCACAGTGTTGAAATAAAACGAAGATTCTTATTACATTTTTAAAAATGTATTTTGGATGGTAAAATATTTTCGAAAACGTTCACTCCTATTGACATGTACCATTTTACAAACTGCAATTATGCCGCTCAGAAAAAATGCCTTTGAAAAATATTTCGAGATTATCCGATATACGATAAAATTGATTCGACGTAGATAACATCTTAAGAGTGAGAATTGAAGTAGTCGTTTTTTGGTATCCTAAATCCTGTTATTCAGCCTTTGTCGGTGATTTTTCGAGCACAGCAGAAACGTGAACAAGAAGAAATAGCAAGAAGTCGTCGCGGCATCGCTCTCGCATGAGAAAAGTGCAAGAAATGTAATGCAGCGAGGAAAGGTAGCCGGTTACGAAAAATAGTCGGCAAAGAAATAAAAGAGGAGGAGACAATCGTGTTTTTGTCTCGCGAGGCGGACCTATATGTTGTATATATAACAAAGTATCGCATTAGTTTTTTCTTCTTTTTTTCCCAATCCAAAGAAAGATCGTTATTCAAAAGACAACATTCGATTATTTTTCATTTAGAAATATCTACTGTAATCTTACATTATTATTACTTTGTTCATATTATTTCTTTGTTAATAAAGATAAAATTGAGAAATTTATAATAATTCATAAATAAAAAAAAAATATATAATTAAAATACCGGCCCTGAAATAATGTACTCAATCGCAAAAACATTGTGCAATAC
The DNA here is from genome assembly GCA_022817425.1 of Gryon sp. ZL-2020. Taxonomy (NCBI): domain Eukaryota; kingdom Metazoa; phylum Arthropoda; class Insecta; order Hymenoptera; family Scelionidae; genus Gryon; species Gryon sp. ZL-2020. The sequence goes on along the minus strand of JABFPJ010001856.1, from coordinate 9,671 downwards.
TTTTTTTTAATGAACAAAATTCATTCGACATTTGCCATCAATATTAATAATGTATTCAGATGAGTGTAATTAGATGTGAAGCTGCATATTACAGTTGCACCAATCGTTCAGGTGACTAAGTTGATTGATTATCAATGTTACTGAATAAAAGACACCTTTCTCTTGTTCAAAATTCGCAGTCAAAAAAGCTTAAATTGTCAAGTTGAGGTTACCGTGAAGGGATGTCTTATTAGCAGAGATTTTATTTGTTAATAAAAGAAATGACATACATTAAAAGTATTGATTTATCGTTTTAGTCAATTATGCGACTGTATCAATGTATATTTAAACTTTTAATTTAAATTGCTGTGGATGGTCGAGACTATTGACCGATTTAATTAGACAAAAACTCTTACCGAATATACCGAAAAAACTTATTTTTCCGCAATAATTTATTAGTACGATCTGTACAATTATATTAAATTTGTACAGGAAATGAAGAACTAAATATGCAAATATTTCTGACTACTATATCAATGTTTATATTAAATGTATTTATATGCACATTAATTTAGAGTAAGTTTCTAGAATTTTATGAATTTTAATATCAATTGTAAACAACCTTTTGAATTTACATTAATAAAAAATGTATCATAAATTGCTAACGTAGATACATTATTATTAGTTTGTTATAGAATTAAATTATATATTTGCAATTTTGAAAAATGATTTAAATTTTATCATAATGAACTTTTATTTTTCAACGTAAATACTTTGTTACCGTAGCAAAGTGTCGAAATAAATTAATTAAAACCCCCGTCAAATGGCAATATAGAAAGCACAATCATGGTATGATAGCGCAACAACCGTATAAACATTCTTCGGATGGAATTTGTAAAACGTTTATCCGTCAGCTAAACGTCATTAAAGATTCGGTCTGAAAATGATCGTAAACATGTTGATTTACAAGCATAGGTAATGTCGTGAAATAAAGAACGGTTTCCGCAACAAAGCAGTGATGCGATGCAATTGGAAAAGGGAGGAACCGTGAGCGCGCGGAGTAGTACAAGCCCAAGCATATAGTAGTAATAGTGCGGCAGCCCCTTCGGATAACTTTTCTTCTTTCTTTTTTTTGTATCTTTGTCTCTCTTTTTTTACGATAGCACAAGATGACGTGAACATATAATATATTGCGGGACACTTTATGTTTGACTTGGAAAATAAATTTGATGGGGGAAACGCGTTGCGGTGGCGATGCCCTTGCATTGCAAGGTCTACGGTCCCTATGGTTCGTGGTTTCAAATCCAATGAAATCGAATGAAAAAGCCTAATAGACGTCATAAACAAAATTATAATCGATGGCGTACAAATAAAACGAGCACAATCAAATGAGAAATAGCGAATGTATATTTTTTGGCGTGTTAAGCCACAAACTTTATACGTAAAACAAAAGAATTGAAAAGGATGTGAGATATATATACTAAACGACGACCGAAATATCGAGACAAAAGGATTAAGAAAGATATATTGATTGGAAAACTATTGACTATCCAATGAATGTCCCTATTCAAATTTATCGAGCATTTTTCTATCTTTTTCAGTCGTTTCAAAAAACACCTGTACTGTCAAAGTGATTTGTAATTTTCCTCATAAACAACGATGACACCTTTCTAGTTTAAGAGTATATAAAGAAGAATTTTAGTTAAAAAATTAACCATTTTTAATTTGTTATTTTAAATATAGCAACATAAAAATCAAAAACAGTAAATTTAAAAGTCATAAGAAAACAAAAACATAAGTCGACTATATATATAGTATTTTCTTAAGTTAAATTTTAATATCGGCAAATACATGAATATATTATAACAAAATTATAATTACTGTAATAGAAAAATGTCATTTATATGAAACATAGTATGTTAAGTAGTAATATTAAAATAGACGCGGTTTGAAACAAATGCAAAAAGGGAAAATCTTATCAGTGAGCAAATGTTTTTCAAGATTTTAATCAAGAACAAATATGAACAAGGCTAGTACGTGCGTTGAGGACAGACTGGTTTATTTAAAGTTATTATTTTTCATAGAGTTTTAGGGTCCCTGCCGATGTTCTTGCGTATCGGAAGAACAAATATCATAAACTAGCTTTCTGCGAGGGCATTCCCCATTGAGACGGATTTTTCTCGGCGGCTTTATATCGTTTCTTTCTTTTATATTCGTGTCTCGCGAGACACGCGTTAGAAAAGATTTTAAAACCCGTCGTAAACTTAAGTCGTCCTATCACGCGTGAATTGAAGCGGCCCGTCAAAAGAACAAGCAAAGGTAAACGTTTTCTTCGCACTCGGCGACACCGGAAATGATTCGAGCTCGTTGTTGCAAACCATAATGGATGCTTTATTACTTGCACAGTAATCGCTTAATGTGTTTCCAACGTCGCGACAAAACATTGCAAATCACAGGTGAAAACGAATTCGTTTCGCAGTCCAATCAACAATTTAATTTATGCATCTTTTTATGATTATTAAAAGTAATGGATCATAAACAATTCACTTGATGAAATGTTACAAAATTATACTTTTTATACTTATCAGAATATTCATTGTATTTCATATCAATATATCCCTATTTCTTAAAGTATTTATAATAATAAATACATGTAGTAAGCAATGAAATAGTATAGACGAAGAGACAAGAATAAATCTGATAACAATTTTAATTTAGAAAATATTAGTTTATAAACCTCAGTAAATAAAAATTGGCGTAATTAGAAACAAAAATAACGACGTCCAATTTGGATAAGAAAGGATATTGATTCGTAAAGTCAGATGATGTTCGTATCAGTAACATAGAAACTCTAGTCGTTATTCGAACAAGGCTTTTCCATTCCGAATATTACTCTTATCTTTAATAACTGTACACCAAAATCTTAATGGACCTTTTTTGATGGTAAAAAAAGATAGAAAATATTGATCTCGCAACATATGATTCGTTTTTTTTATTTTTCGTTTGATAAATTAAAATTCATATTCTTTAGCAATTTTACTTTATTTGAAATAACTCCAATTTATACGAAACGGAAAATAAAAGAAGATGAACGTATTTGAATTTATCTAAGTGTGTTATTAAGTTTTTTGTTGATAATGGAATTTAACGATTTTTGTAATATGTTTTATATCTATATTTATATAATGTTTAATAAAAATTTGAAAAAAATTGTAAATATTTTGAAACGCTTATAATTGACTTATCACAGAGTTGTTCTTTTTCGTTGTAAATTATGTACGTTTAATGTGAATATTTTATAACGAATTATATTTTTAGCGATAAGAAGATTAAAAAATATTCATTAAGGAGATTAAAGATTGAATTTAAAAAACATTAAATGTAGGATTACCATTTTATATAATTATATAATAATGATTTATTTTCAATAAATATTTATTTATATTTTTTAGGAACGCGTTTAACTTTAAATAATATATATTAATGACAACATTACAATGCCGAATGAAATAAGTAATTAAAAATCAAATAACCAAAATATAATGAAAAAAGTACGATTAAAATACAACGGCAAAGTAAAAAACTGAGTAAACAAAAATGTATAAGTCGATAAAAAGTTGTATTTACGACAAACGCGTATTTTGAATGCCAAATTCGTTGCACAATCTTCGCCATTCATCTTACTTTTCTCGTGCAACAAAAATGAACAAATTTTCGTATAAGCCACTTGCATCCTCAATTTTTAACAGAGAAACGTCATCAATAATCATCATTAAAAGCCCAGCCCAAACATTTTCGTACAACGCACCACACGAAAGAAAAAAAAGTGAACAAAAATGTTTGTCAGCGTGAGAATGCGACGCGAAAGATGAGGGACCGATCCGAACGAGAAATACAGCGGAAACGAGATAAGCGATGCCAAGGAGTCGAAGTGAAATTGAGATTCGGGCCAAATGCAAAAAAGAACTACTAGCTATATTGGGGATAAGGTCGAAGCCGCGAATTAAGAGTAAGGAAAATAAAAAAGAAGATAATTAAAAGCGAGAAGTACAGGATGGAACAAAAATAGGAAAAAGTAAGAAATGATTGGGGAACCGAAGAATTCGTGGTAACTAGAAGGAGTAAGAATAGGTGTTGATACGAATTTTAATTGTCTTAATAAATATTGATGTTGTAGCCACTAAATGAAGGTAACTTTTACAACTTATAACAAATCACGTGCGAGAAATACGAATGTAACTATTCATTTAATTTTATCTTGTTCTTAATCGTGATAGAAAAGCAATATTAGAAAGACCTCATAATATGGACATATATCAACAAAATTTTCTTAATTAATTTGACCGTCAACAATTCTTTCAATGCAAATTTACTTAGTTTCTATTTATATTTTATTTAAACGTTGAATTAATTATATTAGTTAAATAGTTATAGCAAATTTTAGATTATTAGAATATTGACTATAATTTATGACAAATCAATGGCCTTTGTAGGCCCTTGGTTGGTCTTCTCGCATTTATAGGGTTAACCGTGTTGGTATCAAGTAAAGTGCATCGTTATATCTACAGAACGTGAAAGGAAATTATGTATGGTCCTTAACCGGTTCTCCTTTATACGGACATACCTTAGCTGAACCACGAATGGTTTTCCATAATTTATAATAAATCGTAGGTAGACCTTGCAATTTATAATAATTATTATATTATAAATTACAAAATCTCTTTTATATAATTGTAATTCAATAGAAACATATTAAATATATCTTAAATGCAATCTCATAATTCTAATACGAAGCACGACTGACATATTCAGTGACTGTGAATGCTATCGGATCATCAAATCCTTTTAGCTCGATACATCAATTAAAAGGTTCATTCTAAAAAGACATCGTACGGAATGGTCTGAAGCATCTAATCTCGGTTGCAAGTGAAAAAAATTTGGAAGCAAATGTGCGCACACAATTGTCGCTCATCAACGACAGTTCCTGATGGCACTATAATTTTCGGCAATCATATATTTTGGCGAGTGAGACACCCGGTAGATGCAAGAGCGGCATTCATTTGCAATTAGGTGGTATCGTCTTATTTTGTAGCCGCTAGCGTCGAGGTTTGTAGAAAGAAAATAAAACGATAAGGGAAAAACGAGAGATGCCTCGCTAATATACGGAGGGGCTCTATTCGCTGACTGCGATCACTAGAGTGGGGGCGATTAATCGCTCGGGAAGAACCAGTTTGTCAGAAATAAAATGTCTTCAAACGATGCAAAACCGCCACGTTCTATAACCATTGGCTTACCGTCGGCTCAACTACGGTGTCGTTTTCTATTTTATATGGTCGGACAATCACATATTACACTCACAAATATATGTAAAACATCGAGTTTTTTCATATCTATTTCAATTTTACCTCATCATTATATACTATATGTAACGTGTACACGCACAGAAATGCCTTTTAAATTGTATTTACTATTTTTCTTAATTAAATTTATTTAAATTAAATTAAAAAGGACAATTGACTTCTTTCTTATTAAATTGAATAGGAACCAAATGTTAAAGTGAAATTTAATAATATAAATAGTACAATTTAATATTAAATTACTTATATGCTCATATAAATGTTTCATATACAAAATTAATTTTTGTTATTAAAAATTACTATTTTTGTTATCAGTTTTATGTTTGTTGTTGCTCTTTATTTAAAGTAATAAATATATAACCAGTATATAGTGTATTTGATATTTCCTTTTACACGAATATTATTTTGAAACTGATTAAAACTGTTAACTTGTCTTAAAATGTTAAATGCAATTTGCAAAATTTGTAATAATTGCAATGCAGTCAGTGATTTCTGTATAAAGGTGAAATATATAACTGCTTGTAAAATAATATACAAAAGTATTTACAAACAAAATTTTAATGAATATATGCTTTAACTTTATATTTGTTAATGAAAACCCAATAATTGCACAAACTTATTGAAAAATATGAGTAACCAATCACAAATTCAAAGAATTAAATTATCATATATTAAGAGAATTATCATATTAAACATTACGAAATATGATTAATTGAAATGTGAATTCAAAAGTTATAATACACATTTATCATAATAATGTGTATAAACAAAATGTAACTTACAGTGATAATCAAAATAATATGACAGCAGCACATACATGAATTCAAAAAATAATTAGTAATTAAGTCTATATCTATCCTTTTACTCCATACAATTCTTGTTATTTTAAATTTCGAGTTAATGTAATTTACTGAGAAGTCACAATTACCAATTTTCATTGCAAACATTTCAAGTGACCTTATCGATTTATTAATTAACATGCAATTTAGTTAAAACACATAATACGAAGTTAAAAATACACTAACTGCAATAATAATGGATTACTTCAAAACGACCCAAAAATGTTCAAATTATAATAGCTTTATAATAAACTTTTTTAATATTTAATATAATTGCGTATAATTTAGAAAAATGCATCAATAAAAGAATATGCATCAAATAATTTACTTTATGCTGTAGGACAGTAATCGATAGAATAATTAGCTCGAAGCTTCATTTGGTTAATTAATAACGTTATTACAATTTAATAACACATTGGTACATTTATTATAGTGCTTAAAACGAAATCTTAATCTTAAAATCTTTTCTGGCTTAAACCTTCCAAAAAAGAAGAACGTTTTTTAATTAATTAAATTCTGGGAACAAAACCTCGAGTTCGTATCGTAGACTGATATTTTTAGCCTATAATTTCTTCAAAAAGTAGCAAGGTATCTTTATATGTGACAAGTTTATTATTTCCGTAACGAACTTTCACGCTTATGAATACAAGCTACCGATTCGTATTGAAATCGTCTAATTCTTAGAAGAAAATCTGAAGCTTTTTGTGGCGCTACGTGCTCGAACGTATTTCCAAAGCCAAGCTTTTGCATTTATCCCATTAATAATATATATGCTGCTTATTATATATCCAAATTAAAATATACTTCCTCTTATTAAGTCACGTTATTGGTATTTTATTGCATCCTCACCTTTTTTATATTAATTTATTGTCTAATTTCTATAGAATTGACCTCTTTATTATAGTAAATACAAAATAAGTTGGTTATTACAACAAAAAGAACAAAGTTATAAGCGAAATCAATGGCATATTTTGAAGATATCTAATAGAAAGGGGAAAAAAACTAAATTTACATTTTTCTCTTCAAAAGCGAACAACAAATCTTGCTTTAAAAAACTATCCAAATATTGAATTAAATATTACTCACGTTTTTCGATTTATCATTTAATTAACTAAAGTGTATAATTAAATACTAATATTTATTATAGAGTAATACAATATATTACAACTTAAATGAACTGAATTTTGCTAATCAAATACTAAATTCCATAAATCAAAAGCAAAACTCGTATACAATGTTTTATGTATTTCTTTTTGTGACAAGTTAATTTTTAAATGTTGTGTGCAAGTTAACGCCTTAAATTCTGCTTTTAATTTCAATTACCATAATAAATCGTTACGTTTTGTAGCCAGCAAACGAATCGCACATGCAATGAACTATAATTAAAAATTAGTTATTCTTTATCACTATTTTATCTTTGGGTGTTGTAATTAACAATGATAGCGAGCAATTAATTTCAAATTGGTATGAATCGTAATATTTCATCCATCGATTGAAACGTGTTATTACGATATGAAACAAAAATTAATAGTACTAAAAAAATTACCATGCTGATCCTAATGACGGGTTTTTGAAATGGAAATACGGTGTTTATTGTCATTCAAAGTACTCTTTAGTCTAAGATACGTCATAAACTAAATTTCACAAATAAGAGAAAGAGAAAGAAAAAAAAATGTTCAGTTTTCTTATTTAAACGCCATTATTCAACGCCACATAGCATCCTCGCGCATTTTTTTTCACCAAAGTTAGACCTTCAATAATAATTGATTCACAAAACGATTGCGTAAATTTAATTTTTTTTTCTAAATCTTATTGTATTGTTAATAGGAATTTCTTCTCGATTCTACATCGGCATGGCGTTTGAAATATATTCCTGTAATTTATTTATACTTTCATCCAAAAAATCAATTATGTTAAGGTTTGAATAGACGGTTTACTTTTAAATACAATTTATGGTCATACGAAAGTTTATTTTTTTATAGCTAATTCTTAATTCTATTTAAGTAAATGCAAATTGAAGAAAATATCTATTTAAAAAATAGGTATTTAATTTTCTGCTTGGTAAAATAGAATTTTAATGATTTGTTTATTGAAAAATAGTATTGCTTTGTTTCATTTGAATTCATGAAAGATACAAAAGTAAAATATAAATATGTTCCCTATGAATCATGTGATGATACCAATAAAGTTAACCGATACCAATAAAAGAAACCAATAATGTTATAATTTATTCATTCATATTTACAATTTATCAATTTCCCTAGTCTTTATATTATGTACTATCTATAGTAATAATTACAAAACATCTAATAATATTTGTTTATCATAAAGTTTATACTTTTTATGAGTTAATTTTCCATCATATGATTCCTTCAATTGATTAAAATAAGCTAAAAATTAAATTAAAAGACGCCCTCAGTAACTAATAGCATCAATAAATACGAAAGTTATAATTTTACAAAAGTTCAATCAAGAAAATGCCGATTTGCAAAGAATCAATTACTCGACTTTCGTAATTTATGAAATTCACGCATTAATATCTTGATAATATTGAATTTTCATTAAAAATGTCAGATTTTTATTAAAAATGAAATATTAAATAAACTTCAATCATATAATGTAAATCAATTATTAATTTTCGAAGCAATAAAAATAAACGTTCACCTGATAGCCATTTCCTTTTTTATATTGATAATTTATGTAAGAAAATTTGCTTTGTTCATAAAATATGCAGAAAGAAAATTTCATCGATATACATAATCCATAAAATGCAAATTTCTAAACTACAATGACAAGTTTAATTTTAAAAAATAACAATAATCATAAAAATGATATTTTTTAATAGCAAAAATTGTATTCGAATATTTCAATCAAACCATGCATTTCAATTATGACATGATTGAAAATGTTCTCAATTGTTCTGAATATTCATTAATTAATTTGTCCACATTCAGAAGTAATTTTCATACATTTGACGTCACAAACATTTTCTCTCAAAATGATTTGGCATACCAAATTTGGTACACAAAATGTCCCTACAGAATGGTAAGAGCAATCAGCAAAATCTGTACCCAAAGACAAAGAAAGAACTGGTAAATGATAAAACTTACCACCAATTAGCTCGGGCGCCGTTTTGTCCAGCCACGAGCAAGAAAGCGATGACCGAAACAAACGCTGGACACATTTTCCGGCGTAAAACAAATCGCTCGAGACACTTGCCGCGCTTCGTCAACGAGCTGGACTAGAACTCCGGTTGACACTCCGCGAGTCAAACCAACAAATACGTTTAAACTATAAACTTTGCATGATTGCTACTCGTCCAGCTGGCGAAACATTTTGACACTTGCGAAAAATCCCAAAATTACAATGTAATTATATAATTATAATACGATAAGCACAAAACTGAGTCACTCAAAAACCTCTTTTCCTATGTTTCGTTCCGCTTATCTCTTTTCTTTCGCACAAATCTTTTTTTTTTTTTTTTTTTTTTTTTTCA
>JABFPJ010001855.1:0-22628 GCA_022817425.1 Gryon sp. ZL-2020 | reverse complement strand
CCGCAAAAAGTACGCGCGCTACGTTAACATAAAACTGTCATAAATTACGCGGCGAAAAAATACGTGTATTATATGCGCACAAATTAATGCGTTGTTCAATTGTGTTACGCCGATTTCTTTTATGATAATCGTGTGCACCGGCCGTTTGAGCTTTTTCGTGGAATCAATTGCACGCAGCTAACGATGATTGCGATGTTTTTTTTACACGCTAAAACTGGATAGACACTGGCGATGCATCATCCCGACGAGTAGTCATTTAATATACGGGGAATGTCCCGCGGAGAGAAAGAAAGAGAAAGACAAGATGAGCGAGTGAGAGCGAATGCTTGCGATCCTGCAAAGCGACAGGGAGTCCGCCACGACAAAACACACGAGTGTCGCGGCTTGACTGCCAGACTACCCCAAGTAATAATTTCCGTGCCGAATTAGCGCCATAAGTTCCGCGCCGCGACAGTCACGGGGACAATATTAATCTACGCGCAATTTATACCCTCGCCTGTGTGACGAGCGCCACTCTTTTCGACCACGATAATATAGTCCAGGCGTTTTGCTCGGTAAACAGTTTATCCAAGCTACTGTGAATATACTCATGGGTGATACGGTTCACGGTAAGATGGTTATAAAGTGAAGTTATGTTTTAATTATTGAAATAGTGCATTTTTTGATAATACTGTGAAATTGTGATAGATATTGTTTCATATATTCGAATCAACCATATTGTGTTACAAAAAAGTAATAAGTGCAAATGTAATCTTTATGACTTATTTATTTTTACATCTAAGGGTAACTTCAAACAATTTTTTCTGAAATTATTATATTTTTTTTAATCCTTTAGTTTAACTGTTTCTGAAAACAAACGTTAATTAAAAAATTTAACTTATTTTAATATTTTATATATAAGATAAACTACATATTAAATCATAACTGATTCTCTATATGAATATTATTTTCATTTATTTATGTAAATGAACAAAGCATTCTGGAGAGATCATTAACCAGTGATAGAATTATTTTCGACTTCCCAAGAGAATACATATAATTGTCTACATTTAAGAAGGTGAATTGCTCGTGCGAAGGTAAATTGCGAAAATATCTGCTTCGTTAATTGGATTAGCGAAGACAATGTCGCGAAGACAGAGGCAAGCGGTTGCTATCGTCCCACGCGAGTACGTAGAATCGAGAATATGCGGTGTATATTAAGTCTGCGGCTCGCGGTCGAGGGGGCAAGATTCGTTCCATACCCGGGCACATTGCAAAGATAAATATCCCGAGACAGTTCCGGAATAACTTACAGTTTGGTAAAACCGGGCTGAGGATACGCCGGCTAAATTGACAAAATTTTGCCTCTTACGAGAAAGAGACACTCACTCTAGTCACTCCAATAATGATATAAGCTTTGCTGTCATGCAGTAATGAAGTTAATACATTTTATTACATGAACAAGTTCAAAATGTCTATTTAAATATTTTTATTTAAACGGAGTGTATATGTAAAAAAATTGATTGTATATTTACAATTATTCTGTAAGTAATCATGAAATAAGAGTTTCAAAATAAAATCTGCGGACAGGAAGGAAAGAAGTAAAAAAAGAAAGGTATACATTTAAAAATGCATGAGTACGGCGGTGCAAGGTGAAATGAAGACATTGGCAAACTAATAATTTCACAGCTAACTGGCGTGAAAGATTTTGTTCGCAACTACAGCGATTTTCTATGTCAGGCGACCTCGTAAGGTTGCCAGCGAAATCGGGCCAGGGTCGACGATGGCCCGTTTTCGGCGAGCATAATTGGCCCCACAACTGACTAAAATGCGATGATCAACGGTGCCGTTTGGAAGCGCACGGCCATTTTCCAGTGGACAATAGGTTGGAGTAAGAAGGAACGCAATGCCCGAAGCTAAAGTGTTCGGACGCGAACGCTACAATTACGAGCCATACCACGTCGGTTCGAACTCATAACTAACCCTGTATATTGCCCTGGTGTTTTCAAACACGCCACTCTTGTTCTGTTGATCTTTTGCTGTGGCTCGTCGTCGCTTGCAATCTTCGGAGAAAACAAGAGTTCCGTAACGAGACTTGTTTTGTAAAACGAAAGGCCTATTGCTCAAACCATGAGAAAATCCCGGTATATTATTAGACGACAAGCGATTTATAATTTAGAGCGCCAGAATTTTTGTACTTCCGATGGACATCACTTCTTTACACATGTTTGAACATTCTTTTAAGAATTCAGTCGTTGGCAAAAATTGGAATCAGTTTTACAAAGTTTTCTGATTCTTAAACCAATTTAAACAAGTAACAAAAAATTGTATCATTTTATTTGTTGGCATTGCAAATTATTTGATTCGCATTTTATTTTAGTAGAATAAAAATAATTTAGATAAATGCAAAAAGAAAAAAACAAAAAATTAAAGTTTAACGATTGTTTTTAAAATTGTTTGGCTTATGAGTCATAAAAAGTTATCATAAAACTTTCTTTTTATTTTATAAATGAATTTTGAAGGTCAATTCATTAACCAAAATTCATATCTCAGAATAAATCAACGTTGTATAAAACGAATAATTTCTCCAGATGTGAACAGAGTTGTAAATGAGACATGTGCGTTTAGACCTGTGGTTGACACGTGCTATTATTAGCTCTATGGGAAAAAGTCGTTTTGCGAGCCGTGATTGCACCTTTTTCATTCATTTGACAATGTATAATTTTTGTAAGTACACTAAGTTTATAAGAATACTTATTACAAGATTAAAAGTACAATTCTTGTTTCATATTTGTTGTAAGAAAATTCAATACAATTTTAATTGTAGTAATAATTTGCAAGTATACTAAAAATATTTGTTATTTAAAAATAATTTGTATTCATTTTTATTTTGTCTGCTGAAATATATGTTTGTCAACAAATATTTTGAAATATAAATGGAAAATAAACAAGAATTTTTATACGTGATTGCATTTAAGCGATGAGATAGTTAATTTGGACTGCTGAAAGACAAGTCCTATATCTGTCAGCCGAGACCTCGAACACTCGTTCTACTTGGCTTTTATACATCCACCCTTTCCGACTATTTATCGACTCAGTCATTTTTTCCCTTCGAGTTGTTGGCGCCGCTTTTGGCTGAATCTCATTTACTCTTCAACAAAAGTCGGAGACATACATGAGTTGAGGTATGTCAAAACAATACAAATAATCAAAACATTAATGTTATATTTTATTGAATGAATTAAATAAAATGAAATATAATAGAAAATATGCATATAAAATTTATATTGAAAATCAAACTTACATAAAATTGGACTGGTGATATAATTAAAACTGAAGAAAAAATATACTTTTCAGAGCGTTAGAAAATTATGTAAGAAAAGTTTTGTAACATAACCATGGTTGCAATTCTGACATTTGCAGCATAAAATATAAGATGTTTGTGCGTGCGACTATGCACTGTTATATGAATCGCATATGTGCTTTAAGAATACGCGTGGGAAGGCGTTCTTCAGGCTATCCGCAGCTGTTCACACATGTCCTCTCTCAATATGAACACTGCTATAATGCGCGTCATTTGCGTTCTCTATAAAAACACATAAAAGAATCAAAACCTTTCATTAAATTGTTTTCATATTTATATTGATTAAAGATCTTCTAATATCTATTATTCTTATTATGACATACAGATTAAATGAATTCTTAATTTTATTTAAACAATATTTGACTATCTTATAATACATTCGCTGTATTTTAATATAACAGAAAAAAATGATAAATTTCAAAATTAACATGTACAAACTTTAATATAAAAAAAATAAATTTCAATATTAAAAAATAAATGACAATATTACATGATAAAGAAAGAACAACACAAAAATGTTATGTCGTATTTTTCTAAATATATATTTATGTATTTGATTCCAGGGATAAGTTACAAATACTATATAATTTGTAAATTATCTCTAGAATAAAAAATAATGACTTAAAACAATTCTACGTTTCCCTTATAAAAAATTGAATACTGAAACTATAAGAAACTCACGCGTAAAAGAAATTTATGAATTCTTTAAGTAAGATTTAAATCAACCTATTTTAGTCACTCGTTGAACTTTTTGTTAATTTTCTTGTGTCATTATCCAGATGGTTCCTATATAAAAAGGGATCTTAAATATTAAGTACGATGAAACATTACATAACGAGTCTATTGTGTCAACACGAACTTTTTCAAATTTTTTGTCCTAGTTTTTGTGAATTAATATCTTACATTTTTTTAAACAGACCCCTTTTTATTTGTTCTAGGTCGATACGCCGATGGAGAGCGGGTCTGATATCGAGGGCGATGCGGCGAATGCAGATCCAACATCACCAGAGAAGGGTTTCAAAGGTAAGTTTTTAAACTTTTAAATTATTTATGGTTCGCAACTGATTTGCAATTAGTAAACAAATCCAGAATTATGCATACTTATGCACTCTTAAAAATTCTTAATTATGACAAAATAATTTTATGTAATATAGTATATTTTTCATTCTAAATATGCAAATTGCATTCGTATATAAAAGCATTTATTATCAATTCAAATGGAATTTTTAAGAGTGTTTTAGATTTTAATATAACAACAGTTATATAATGACTATATACAAAAAACAAGACTCAACAATAGTTGAAACAAATGTGGAGTATTTTCGTGACATGTGAAGATTTTGCGATAGTTGTCCGAAAATTGACGGTGATCTCTCAAGCGGGCCGAAATTAACGCCTGCATATAAGTTATCCTCGAACCCCGTCGGGCGAAACCAATCCACTTAGAGCCCCTGTGCTCGCAGGGTTTTGTTCGCGAACAAAAATCTGACAAATATGCCGCGATTTGCCGCGGAACGGATAGCAAGAGGTTGCCTTTCCATTTCCCCCTTGACTCTCGTCTTTCACATCTTCGAAATTCGGTGCTAAAAAGAAGAACAAGGTAAGGAGCGCGAAAGAGCGATAAGGAGGGAAGAGAGTTTCTTGACAACTTGCGTTAAATTACTTAGACCGAACAAAACGTAACAAATGACGGTGAATCGTACCACTTATGTGATATTGGCCCGATGGCCTATTCGTGCCATTCGATTATATTGATATCTCGTCGAGAGAGTGTAAATGGCTGTATTAGGTTTCCTTGAAATCAAAGTCAAATGGAATTTTTTTGAACAAACTACTTACTCAAGAAAATTTGTATCTTGTAAACACTTAAATTAGTTAACATATTTTTACGACATTTTTTAATATGAATAAATTTTTAAAAATGAAATATCGCAATGATTGAATTTTCAACAAATTATACACTTAAATACTTTGTTTATTATTATATTTGTAAATCATTACAGCAATGATGAAAGAACGTTTTATATCAACATAGAATTCACGCCTTCTCATACTTGTTTCGCCAACGCGACGGTCGAGGATAACAAATTTAATACATGACTTTGAAAGAATCCAGAAACAGACACCATAAGTATTATGGTTTACTCTTTAGATATCCTCTGCTGAGTTATACGTTAACTTGCTCAAGTTATCCCTACTTTTTTAACACCCAGACGATTTACTAAAAGTACTTCTTCTTCTTCTTCTTATCCCTTCTCATCTATCGTCATCTCTATCGATTATATCATATCTTGCATTTGTTCTTTTTCAAAGTAAAAGCCATTATTTGACTTATTTTATTGCAAAAATCTTTTTTTTTAGCACACATAATAAACAAACATTTTTGTGAAATAGTATAAAAAATATATCATATCTATTATACATAATATTCATTTAATGAAAATTCATTTTTTGTCAACATTTTTACACTACAATTTTGTTAACATTTTACACGCACTATAAACCGTACAATAAACTTTGATTTATTGAAAATAAAAGGCCATTATACAATGTATATCAAACACAGCAAAATAGAAAACACCGTAATAAAACATATTTAATAATTATTAATTTTCAACGACCATTTATTATGGCGTTAATCGTTAATGATTCTGGTTGCAAAAGCAAATCAATAAAAATTCCAAGTCATCCGTAAAATTTTGCTTCTCATAAACACTGTAATCAAATTTATTATAATAACACACGTTGCATTCCAAAAGCATAATCGTTTTATCTGCATAAGAGTTTATATGGTGTTTGATTTATTTTCATGCAATTCCATACTTTGTAGATGAAAGATTTTATTTGTCCACAAACTGCTTTTTTCGTTTTTTTTATCATTTCTTTTTATATATATATTTTTTTTTCAAGTGCGCATTTTTTGCGTTGTTGTAAGGTTATTAATGGTTTCACAAGTCGGGTTCATTAGAAGTATGAAACTTTGCGGTATACTGTAGCGCGTACTTCACCCTTTCCTGTTACACGTCACCGATACATTCCAAATTACGAACGTATATTATTTCGTATAAGTTTTCACAAAGTGCCAAAATAGACTTTAGCAAGTATGAAGGGTTAAAACTTTCAACAATTATTATTCACGCCTCCATTATAATGAAATGTTAAAGTCATGTTTGATTTTTTAAAATTGTTCTTGATGTTAAATAATTTTAAAATCATATGTATGAAACAATATATTTTACATATGACAGTAGAAGAATAAATAAATTTAAAATGTTAAATTTTTTTCGCAAATATATTACAAATAAAATATGATGAGCAAAATTAATTTGATTTATTTCTAAAGAAGATAAATTTTGTCGAGAATACATTTGAGAATTCGTAATTTACTCAGCGGCAATATTGTACACAATAGGAAACACACGTTTCCGAAGATGCAAATACACCGGGCTTTTTTGGATCAAATCCAAAATTCTGACATGAAATTCGCAAAGACGAATATATAGTATTGCAGTCGCGAAAGTCGCGAAGAGATTCCCGGAGACAACGTTACATCTTTTTTGCTATTAGCTAAGTATAGTGACTCTGGCTTATATTGAGCTTTAGCAATTATTTGTCATAGTCAGTCCTTACAACGATCGGTTTGGTGTACGGGATGACGTCGTTGTTTTGCGCTAAAAATCCTGCACACTTTCTTCTACAACATAACAAATTAAATTTACACATTTCACTCATATAAATAAAATATTATATTAAATTAATCTAAAATTACGCCTTTGACATTATAATTATGCATAAACTGATAACATATTATTATTTTATTCAAAAACATTTGTTCACAAAGTTAATTTTTCATTTATTTATGTAATAAGAATTTTTTGTTTCTGACACAAAAAAGTAACTCAGTTTAGTGTTTGTTTCCTATTATATTCTTAAAGAAAGAGAAATGATTCCCAGAAAAATCAATAAAGCATAAACTGTACATCATATGAAAGTTTTAAATGCACAATAACTACTGAATAAATAGAATAAATGTTAGGTTATATAAGTTGCATAATTTTGGGTAGAACAATTTATATGTTCTGGATTAGTTTAAATATAGCTGTAGAATAAGAATTCACATTATTGAATTGTGCATTTTGGTTTCAGGAACGGAGTTGATACGATGATCAGCACAAATAGGAAATTTGTTGTAGCTCATTAGATCATTTATAGAATAATATTTTTGTACAAGGGAACAATTTTGTATTGTAATATTTTTAAAGTGTATGCGGTAAAATTTCAAACGCGTAATTCAGAGATTATTTTGAGTATAAAGCAATTTCAATTATTATTATATTATTATTAGTATTAATATTATTATATTATTATAATTATTTAA
This sequence comes from Gryon sp. ZL-2020, assembly GCA_022817425.1. Classification (NCBI taxonomy): domain Eukaryota; kingdom Metazoa; phylum Arthropoda; class Insecta; order Hymenoptera; family Scelionidae; genus Gryon; species Gryon sp. ZL-2020. The sequence continues at coordinate 14,907 of JABFPJ010001855.1, read as the reverse complement.
TTTAGCACGTTAAGCATTTCAAATTGTAAATTTTCAGACAGTAAGTTTAAAATGTGGTGCATTTCTGTTTAATGATAAAACAAATAATTCAATCATTAAGTTTGCTCAATCAAAAAATCGTATTATATTGTTTTTTGCCGCATTCCATTGAAATTATAATAATGAATTGAAACATTAACCATCATCATTAATATTCTGTATGTAAAACATTATGATTAAATATTTTTAATTTAACTTATCGCATCGAAAAAAAAATATTTTTAATCGGACAAATGTTAATTCATTAACTTCATTTAACAAAAACGAAATAATCTTTTTTTTGCAACTTCTAAAAGAAGTCATTTTGTATAAACTGGAAATTCATCATTAAGTTTTGCTAATGTTATACAAACATTTTTCAGTTGCCTTCTTTTTATTTTCATTTAACTTTCTGATATATATCGTGAAAATAAATGCATAAAATAAGTAAATGTATAATAAAAAAAATGTAATGCAAAATATGGTGATGATGGAAATTGTTCGATAGGAATACGGCCTTAGATCAACGTGACAAGTTTGTTTTACAATGCTTGATGACCATCTTACGGACATTCTCGCGTGTTCGCGGATCTGCGTTAATTAGTTGGAAGAGTTGAGCGTAAAGTAACGAAGACTGCTTGGTGGTCCTGAACGGACGAGTCATCATTGCCTCATTTACTTCGTAAAGCAATCTTGCCGGCAGTTCGATGGGTTTAACTATATTAAACTTAGCACCACGTAATTAAACTTACAAGTTAAGGGCACAATTGTGAGTGTTGACTCGCAAACTTTAGCAATGAGCGGCTTCACTCGTGTCCAACCGTGACCCAGGATATTCATTTTTATGCTTGATTATTACGGTTTTATGTGAATATTCAGGGAAATAAATTGAAAATTATCTATCATGATATATCACAATTTAAAATTCTCATATTTAACGCCATTTTTATAACAGATTTTAAACTCGATGTCATGCATATGTTTGTAATATAATGAATTCATAGAAATATTAATATTTTAATGATGTATTCGATTAACTTATTTTTTATATTGAAGATTGGAACTTTATCCATACAACTTAAACTCTAAATAATGAAATGAAATATATATAGTACATTAATTAGAATTAAAAAAATATATAATACTATTATAATTCTAATGATTGCTAATATACTCTGTTTATCATTTAATTATTAATTAATGTAAATATAAATGTTAATAAAGATGTTGACAATTTTTTACGTCAAGGGATTTTTGTTTATGTACTTCTGTAATCCTTACAAATGTTCGTATCATCAATGTTTCTTCTAATTTGTCCATGGCCCGCATGTGAGCATAATCCTGACGAAATACCGCGATATTCAGTAATTGTTGAGTAAATATTGGCCGCTTTTAACGTACATGAATAACGACGAAGATACTCGCAAAATAGCGAGACCTTCTTTTCGCTTAGATCTCGACATTTTTCTAAGTGTCAGTTCTTAGCTCGATACAAACAACATCTCGGTATAATCTTTATTGAAACAAAAAAGAACGTTTCGTTCGTTTACTTAACACGTATCAGAAATAAAGCACAGTTTGTGTGTGTTTTAAAAACTTTATACAGACAACTATTTTTGATGAAAAATATAGTTTTAGTTGGTTTTGTAAATAAAAAGTTTTGCAGAAATGTTTGTTCTTTTGTGTTTGACTTGAATGAAAGAAGATTCTAACAAGAATAATAATAAATAAAGAATCGAAGTGAAATAATGTACTAATACGTAATTCTTACTGTGAAGAGATCGGAAATACATTTGATTGGTGAATCGAGACAGTGAAAATGCGACGAAGAAAATAGATCGTTTCCTGCGTGAGGGTGAATAAGCTACAGTAAGGATAATAAGAAAAACAGGCGGAGAGCGCAGTTAAACGTAAAGTGAAAATGACAAATGAAAATCATTCACGCGTTCAGTTTTCTAGTTGACGCGTTTCGGTTTATATACGCAGATTAATTATTATTATAAATGAAAATTGTATTATTATTATTGATAAGTATAAATTATAAGAAAAAAAATTATGTAATTATTGCAAATATACTGAAAAATATAATATATAAAAGAAATTATGTTTAAATTATATACATGAAGTGGAATTATGATAGGAAAAGTGTTTATAAGTTTAATGGACTTCGATTACGAAGCGTTCTTCAGTTTACAAGAGACTCATCTCCTTTTTAACATAGTTTACACTCAAAACGACATCTGTGATTTTACAGTACGTTTTCCAGTTAATATCACTTTAAAATAACACAAAAAATGTATTATTACAGTATTTTATTTGAAATGTACATCATTTAAATTAAAAATACAGCTCTACTGTGAAATCTATTAAGAATTAAAATATATAAAATAAACTTACTGTAATTTTAAAATGTAAAGTTTTGAGTGTATATGAAGACATAAATATACAATGTTGTTTTTTAAGAAAATAATTATACTGAAAAAGAACTAATTAAAACTGCAAAAACGTTTGAAACATTACACGCAAATAAACAAAGATATGATCTGAAACAATTTGACATCGAAATTCAGATGAATTGAATGCATCGTTGTTAATTGGGAAATACGTTTTCCTCTTTCCCTGCAACTGACTTTTCATAGTGCAATAAACACCAAGCCAGCTATCATTAGGATGGTGTAACATAAATGAAAACAACTATTAACACGTTTTTAATCTCACGCGGAATCAGACTATACAAGTCCTCGTTAACTTCACGTCCAGGGTGATTCAGTTAACAAGCCTCTATGGGAATTAATTAATTAATTATACGCGTATAAGCCACATCTACCGGTCGAAGATCCGACCGCGCGATGTCTGCGAAGGAAACGCACTGCTGTTTGAGGTAAACGCCGTATACTTTGCAAATGTTCGCAGAGGAAGCCGAGCGAATATCACGGCTTGTTCTCCCTGGACAATTCACGAGGCCGTAATTGCGTTAATTAACATGTTTGGCGCTACTATCTTGTGATTCTCGCGACGTAAGTGGCATCGACTGTGCATTCACGTGTGCTCATCTCTTTTGTGAACCGCCCACTAATAACGTCACTACCAGTCACATTCAATGTTGTTTAGAGCTACGGACAAATTATTGTTTCTCACATAAGAACAAATAAAGTAATCAAATTAGCATTTGTCCTGTGATGAAAAAGAATGTTGAAGAATTTCGTACAAAGTAAAAATAATATAATTCTTTATTATATTGCATTGGTATAATATATTTTATTTTTAGGTATTCATTAATTAAGTTAACACTTATTATTAGTTGTAATTATGATTTTATAGCATTTTTTTTATTGGAATAACAAAGTTTCGTTTAATGCAGCAATAATTGTCATTATGTAATTTTTTGTTATTAACACAAAAGTTTTTCTTGGTTCAATGCAATGAATAAAACATTTCGTTACAAATATGAACTTTTAAAAAGAAGAAAATACTTTTGCTTTCGTCAATTAATGATTTATAAATAATATAGATCCCGATATATATATAAATATGGATATTAGTATATTTTTTCGATACAATAACATCTGTTCAAAATGTGATCCGTACATAAAATTCCATTCAAATCTTTGCAACATCCAAATTTATGTTTCTGTTTTGTACAATAAATTTAGTTTTTTATTAAGGCACAGCGAGTTAAACGCATAAAGTAAATTCCCTTAACCATCAGTAGCAATAGAATGCCTTCATATCTTGTCAGTTTGACGTTTTTTTTTCATTCTTTTGGCGAGTCTCACAAAAATGACAAGAATACTCTTTTCGATTTATGAAATCATAAAAGTAAAATCGGTCTTGTATTTGAGCGTAAATTGACATTAAATTTTCACTTATTTCGTCGTAGAAAAAAAGTCGACCTAAAAACTATACATTGCCAAACAAGAAATCGGTTTGCGTTCGTGAAGGCTTTCGTGTCTCTGGATGGCGTTTTGTCGCAGGTTTGTTAGCGCGCACACATAATCACGAGCAAGTTGACATCCAGGGGCTTAATTTTTGTTCAAAATTCCATTTAGTCGCAAGGTCGAGCTGTGTCGCAAGCCCCAGCATCATAAATTGCTTAATTACGACCGATTAAGGTGAAACGAGTATAAGGCTAGGATTCGTTGCGACTTCGTCCTGGCTCACATCTCGATCGACTGTCAAAAGGCAGTTCGAATCCGCCATTCGATTTCTGATCAGTGTTGGATGCTTATTTTTTGTAATTAATGTTTGATTTCACGTCGCGAGCGAGGAGACGTACAGGGTGAGGTGAACTAAGAGAAAGGGTATCGAAGGATCTCGGGGAGACGAGTATCTCTGGTTTTTGCGGGCGTCAGATGACAGTCGTTTATTTACCGGGCGACGGCCATCTTGACTCCAACCGATCTCGATCTGGCTTAAGAAGAAGGCGCGACCGGAAAAAAAAGGCGACGGACGCGACGGGGACTCCCGTTCGAATTAATCGATCGATTATCGATGTCTACGCGAGTCCCATGAGCTGCACAAAAATGCGAGAATTATCGGCCTCCTTATGCCCTCACGTTCGACATAAATAGGATCTATGAGACAGCAGCGACCTCTTCTTGCACTAGTCCCATTTCCATATCCGACTACTGCAAAGAAGTTTGTTTGATTCCGATGATTCTTCATAAGTGATTCCATCGCATTAACAGAATAAAGCTATAAACATCCGTGGATCTTTTTCCGTTGCTACATTCCATGCACTTTTGCATTTAATTAGACACTTTTTAGACCATTATTTGACAATTGCGACTTTTTGAGTATTCACATTTTTTGTTCCACTTGATCAATCATTTCAGAGCTTTAGATTTATAATTATCATTTGAAATTTACATTTTACTGCCGTTACAGTAGTTAAACTAATTAAATAAATAACTTTTATGTATTATTAATGGCAAGTTTGTTAATTTAATATATTGCATATAATGATTTAATTGAAGTGTATTTCTGCAAACAATTTGTTATTTATGTTATGTTATGCTCTGATAAAGTTATTCATTATTGACTTTAAATAGTTTTGTCGAAAATAAGAAAGCCTATAAGCAAAAAGTTTAGTAAAAATTTTAATTGAAAGTTTTTCAATAAAATATTTGTATTATTTATATATAAAAAACTTTTACTTCAACTTTGTATCAGTATAATTATATAAAGTTATTTAGCAAATTGTTCTAATCATTGTATAAAATGACGACAGCCAAATTTTACAAACGCAATCTTTTATAACGTCATTTTATTTTCTGGCCGTATTTTCTGACTATTCGCAGCTACCGTTGGTTTACCTCGTCATGTTAACTTCACCCTTTTTGGTTTGTTTTAATCTTTTCCGGGTTGCCCCATCTCCTTCGTCTACAGTCCCGTGGCCGATCTGCTAATTTCATTTCTAATCTCTTTGCGAAACTGTTCACGCCTCCTCTTACTACATTTTTTGTCATCACTATTGTTGTTCATTTGTCTCAGACCAATTCAAATAATTTGAAAGACAAAGCAAAAAGTGCTTCATTATTAGTTACCGGAATTGGAGTGTTTTTAATTATCATACGTTTTTTTATGCGCTAAAATTAATTCATCAAAAATAAATGAAAGTCACTTCTTTAGCATCAATAAATTGAACAATTATCATCGCGTACAAATGTAATTAGCTGACGCATTTGTGGGAAAGTGTACAATTAGGCAATTGTCATCAATTAACCAATTGCATTGAGCGTTTCTTTTATTAGCTTAATACTTGATAAAAGGAAGATCGACGTTAGTGCATCAATCTTGACGATATTGTCTTCGTCTTTCAACAATTATTTTCGTCTTCGTCGCTGATGTGAACGTTTTTTGTCACACACTTGACAACTTTCATCATCAGTTTGACAGAAAGGGTGGAATGAAGGGTGGGAGGGAGGAGAATTTTGTTGTAGTTTTCTTGGAAACCTTATGTAGCATTAAATGCACCACAAAAGGACCACGATATGCTTTTGATGCTCCTCCAATGGTACAAGAGAATTCACGAAACTTTTCGGAATCTCCGACTCGCAACTAATCGCAAAATTCTTTAACGAATACCGACTTGAATACTTAATAGTTTGATTTGTGTCTGCGTAATTCAAAGAAATACTTCAGTACATATAATAACAATAAATACATATGAAACGTAATAATGATAAAATAATCATGACAATAATAATATTCATAATAATAAAGGTTTTATTTTTAATAAACATTTCTTTAATGTAAAAATTATATATATATACATTTATTATAATTAAAAAAATAATAAAATAAAAATGTAACACCATTTATTACAAATTTTATTCCACTTCATCTATTTTTGTGTAACGAATGATTAACTCAGCAACTGCATGGAACCAAACGACTCGTTTCATTCAACTCTGAACGCAATTATCCCATTTAAATTAAACCGCATAATTGAACGGCGTCTATCTACACTCGTAAAGTCGAGCTTTTACAGCTCAGCAAGATGAATTTAAGAAGCTAAGAAAAACGTACAGAAAATAAAAGGGAAAGGAACAAGATGGTGGGCGGATCCTTAGCCGGATGTACTGCTACCGTAAGCTTATTCTTTTACTTTTTTAATCGCCGTCTTTCTCATCCTCCCTATATACGCACCGTACAAATCAGACTGCGTGTGTTTACGCTCACGTTTTTCTCATACGATCGTTCCTTATTTTACATGCAAACTCAAATTTGCGTTGTCGTTGATCCACGGATCTGCGACAATCACATTAATTTCCTTTTGATTCAAATTCCCTTTTTACACGAAACGGGGCGTTAATACTACCGCGAACCCAAATTTTGCTTATAATCTCGTGTTGAGGTTGCCAGAAAAGATTAAGCATAATCTTTCATGCGTGCATTTTATTCACAAAGCTTAATTACTTTTATAATTACAGCTTTTCTCTACATTCTAACCATAGGTGAAATTGCTTTCTTTAATGTATATACAAAATTTGCAAATGCAAAAATAAGCCATTTAATATTTGTAACTTTGATTATAGTTAATAGAATTTTTTAGAAGATTACAAATATACTCATAAAAGGAATTATTACAAAGTTTTTTTTTATATTAATATTATGTTAATATTTGATCTAGATTTTTAATAGTTTTGTTACAAAATTTCTGATTTTATTTGTAATTGGATTTATTCTAAATTAATCTTAATAATAATAATTAATGTAATCTAAAAACAGAAATAGAATACTGTGAGCTGTCAATTTATGATGAATTAATATTCGGTTTTCATTAATTCTTTCTTAATTGCTAAACATTTAATTAATGAGACAAAAACTTCAGTTTTTTGTCACGAATTTTTAGCATCGTTTAAAATGTTAAATAAGGATCATCAGATAAAAGGATCAGAAAAATCTTAAGTCATGAAAGGAGGAAAATGAGAAGAAGTTATCGTATGCGATTAAAAAACTTGGATCGTGATATAATTGTGAATATGACGATGCTCAATTTAACCCCAGAATTAAGCAGGGAATAAGGAAGGGTGGAATTTTCGCTGACTGATGTGATACTCCAATAGTTAGAATAATTGTTCACTTTAATTTATGTTTTATGGAAAAAAATACAAGTACAGAAAAAAACACAAAAAATTGTTTATATATAATAATAATAATAATAAATAAATTATAATTGGAAATAAGTGAAAATAAATAAATGTTTACATAATTGAATAAATGATTGGTAAAAACTGATATTTAAAAATAATTAATACTGCTAACAGCTTCTTCAAAGCAATAAAACAATTAAGTGAGGTTCAAAGTCAAGGCTCTGTATGCAAAGATGCTAACATTCTAGTCTCAAATACAATCCCATAAATGGCTCATGTTATTGCGCAGTTCAAGATCGTCAACTTGTTAAGTGTGGAAAATAAAATGTTATAGGTACGAGATAACTTAATATTAAACATCGTGAACTTTAATATTACCGCGGTGACACAATTTATTACTATACAATTGTACAAATATAATAAAATACTTATCATACTTTATGATAAGTATTACAAGAATTACAAGAATTCAATATCATATTTCTATATTATAAAACTAAAAATAGGTTTTTCTTTTAATATGATCAATATGAAAAATGTATAAATAAAATTAAAAAACTATACATATTGTCATTTTTATTAATAAAACAATGGAGTATATTTTTAATTTCTTTAATATAAAGCTTTTGCATCTTTAACGCTGAAACGTGTTTTGTTGATGCAAAAACAATCTTTTGGTGATAGATGAAAAGTAACGGTAGAGTTGCATCGCACGAGCCGCGGATTTAAAGTTGGTCGCACGGTTTTTATCACTTTCATGAAGGACGTGCATCTCTTTTGCCTTTCTCCTCCTCTTGCTCTCACTCTATGAACACTAACTATTCTTCGCACCTCCGCTGAGCGCTTTTTTCTCGCGAATTCTTGAACTTTTTCGCAGAATAAAGATTCAGGAAGCCTGCGCTTGGACGTTTCAAATCGTAGTTTCACGCTGCGGCACTTTAAAAATTGCTTGACGGATGGGCGATCAGTTACCGAGTAACGATATTCTTCACAGAACAGCAAATGTAAAGCATTTGCTTGTAGATGCGCAAATTAATACAGTTAAGTGAGCTGAATAACTTAACTGTGATAAAAAGAGTAGAATAGTATTTGTTTTCATTAAATCACTCAAGCATTTCAAATCATACTTTTTTGGAAATAATGCTTATATAAAGACAAATATAATTGCTGACTGAAATTTGTATTTAATGTATGTTTATTATGGTAAATGTACTAAAATTAATAATGGTACGTACATTTAATATGTATTTCATAACTTATATCTCTAAAATAGAAGTAAAATATATTTTTAATATATTAAAGATATTTTAAATTAAATACTTTACTTTTTTAAATTAACTTTTATTTCATTATATTAATTTGAACTTAAATTTCCAAATATTTAAAATATTTAAAAGAAATATTCAAAATAAATATTTTCCTCTGAAAATATTCACAGTATAACTAATTATCCAATTATTTTTTGTTGAAATTGTTACTCGACAATTTTTTTGTGTAATCTAAAAAAGGAGAATATTTTCTCGTCGTACGTATTTCAAATTCTATGGTCGTAATACATCGATATATCTTCGGTGTAATCGAATCTGATTTTATAAACGTATCCCATAATTATACTTCCAAGTTTTTATCATCACAAGTTACCTGTCGCAGATTCTGACTGGCGTCGTCATAATCCGTTTGACAATCTTATAGTTGTTTTAAAACAAAAATTCTGTACTGTCTATGTCATTTATAATGAATGTCAAACACATATATCACAAAAGCTGATACGATGAAATCGAAATTGAACATTTTTTCGTTTACAATTAGAGAGTCTGAATCCCATGTTAGTGGTTACAAATTAAAGAGGGACTGGGTGGTAAATGTCTTTGCTGAAAGGAGACAGAAGTATAAGGCAGATTGGACGGAAGATTTTTCGGCTAAGATAGATGGACGTGACCGGAAGAAAAAGTTTTGTGACATTCCGTGAAATTATCTACAAAGAAGGATTTATATCCTCTTTGTCTATCATATTGTCCAAAATGTTACATTTATTATCGTACATATATACATAATGAAGCTATTAATATAAATTAACGTAAAAATATAAATAAATGAATTATACAATTGTAATGAATATTAAGAAATGTCTATACTTAACATAAAGTCGAACATATTGAAAAATATACATTAAACATACTTATTCTTGAAGTTTAGAAAGGATTGGAAAAGTTTATGTTATCTTATGATCACTCTTTAAAGTGTGCATTAGACTATCAGACGAAGATAATTTAAGTATAAATGTAATCTAAGTATATCTCTGTTACTTTAATTAAAAGTTGCATGTTAATAATATGCAAATATTATAATGGATCTTAGTAATGAAAAACTGTTTGTTTTGTTTAATTTTTTCCCTACATTATAAAAATAAGTGTCTCATTTTGAGGCATTTTTAATTATTGAAACATCAAAAATGTTGCAGTTATTCCATTTTTCACGTCTTAATCGTCAGAAATTTCTCAAAATGAGATAGTTGTCCTTGCAATGTAAATTACTTAATTTATACATTTTGCAAAGAATAAAAATAAAATATTAAAACAAATATTATGTCATAATAAAAAATATATAGAGCTCACAGAAAAACTGTAAAATTGATAAAAAAGTGTCTTATTTCAATTAGATTTTTATTTTTTAGTAAATGAATGATTATTTATATATAAGTTTAAGTCTTGTGTGACAGTGAAAGTAACTGAAAATTAGATCATTCATGTTGATAAATCTATTCTCACTTTACCAGTTGTTCTTTCACGTAATTAAAGTTACTTTTTTCGATGGGGCAAAGATCCAAGCCGCTACAATAATTGCAATGATCGTAGCATCAAAAACACTTTCATCTGTAACTCTTGGCCCAAAAATGGTGTGATCGCATAAAAATAATACGCTGAAAAGGCTCTCGTAGGATTCTGGTTGGAATGTTGCTAAGTTTAAGGTTCTCGCTTGGCGGCGGTCTCCTTTGTCGTGCTGTTTGTGCGCGTGTTGACTATGATGGCGGAGGAATGAGGGTTAAAGGGAGAGGAGAGAGGAGCGGGTGCATCTCGCGGCGATTTTCCCGGGTGCTGCTGAACGGCTACCCGGCGATCCGGGGCGCCGTTGTCTTTGTTTTCATCTGCTTCTCTGGTCGGGGCTTTTTTGCTTGTACGCGCGTGCGATGGGTGGTGCCGCGACGCGAAGGCACCGGCCAATCGGGAGGTCGGGTTGCCGCCTCCACGGCGGAGGACCGCGGAACCAGAGAGGAGCAGACCTCCGACTACCTCTCTCTACCTTCGACCGTTACTCCCTCTATCGGTTGGTGTGGCAAAAGCCGACCCATCCATCCACCCCCACACGAATTTCAAAGCGTCGAGAGGGACGAGCCAGCCGGACTGTCTGATACCTGAATCCGCATCTTATTTTAATCCACCGGTTCACGCCCGTAATGGCCCAACGCTTCGCATTAACGACCTTCTACTAACTATTTCAGACATTTCAATTGAATTTAAACCTCGAACCATTGGCGAACGCGCCAGCGCAAGCAAAATCATATGAACACCACTTGTACGTTGCCTAATAATGTTTCGTTTAACAAATGATATGCAAAATAGATTGAAATAATGATCATTTTAAACAAAAGAAACAATTTGATTGAGTTAACTAACTTTTTTGTTAACTAAAAAATTGTCTGGAGAAAAATGAAAAGGTTGAGTGGTTCAGTTTGAATAAAATTGATTGCTGGAATGTGCAAAATAAACAATTGAAGAAAAGTGTATTTTATGATGACGTTTGATTTTATTATATACAAATAGATAATAGTTTTTTAATTTGTATACGAAATAGTCTTATTTTTTAAATAAATCGAAAGCACAAGTTGCATGGATTAGGTTATCAACATTTCTACATATCACAAATATGTTGTAAGAACATATAAACTTGACTATAGGAAATTTAATAACTAAATTTTATGGCAGAGTAACAAAACGTTATACGAAACATTTCTGTCATTTTTCATGTTCAAGTTATGTTAGTTTTAATGAAAATTACCGTATTAAAGTATTTATTATGTTCATTCGTTTTAAATTAAAAAAACTTTTAATAGTAATAAGTATATTAGACTTACTATACAGTTTTTTATACATAATGTACGTATTATCATTTTTACTTTATATCATTTTCATGATGATGTACTGTATAATTGTTTCCATTATAATTTTAAAACTTTGTATAATGAGAAATTATGGTTTATGTTGTAAGGAATTTACTTTGGCATCTTACTCTATATGCTTGACATAACTACTTGAAATTGTACAATGCAAAAATAAATTCAATAACATAGTATATCAATCTGATTATAATACACTGCGAAAATTACAACACATTCATTACTCATTTAATACTGTTTCTTTATTAATTTAAGTCATTTCAAATAATTGAATAATATAAAGTAGTATATAAATATTCCATCTTAGAATACAGTTTATGTTGTATTACTATTGTAAAAATGTTATAACTTATAATTTGCAGTCAATATAATTCTCTGACTTAATGGATCTTTCTTTTACTTGTATATTTATGAAGAATACTATTAAATTCATGTGTTTAATTTGTGAAAATTTAAACTTCAAACGTATGACTTATACTATAATAATTCTCGAAAAAGAATGTATACGTGTATGTAACGTCATATTATCTCAAGTATGACTCAGTAGGAAGATGTTTAAGCCACTGTTTATGTTGTAAAGTCCAGTCAAAAGGATCCCTTGGGTGTTTTAATTTACCCCGTCATAACCGCGCAGATATCAAGTCGACGTTCATTAAACATAAGAGGTTCTGATAGTATGCTTTTTGTGTCTTTAAATACTCAGAAATCACGTAATTTCGATGTATATTAGAGTTGGTGTTTTATCATGTTAAATTACTTTTACGAGGTTTTTTACATGCCATACGGCGTAGAAGAAGGTATATCGTTGAGTGCATTAATCCCAAAGGAAAATTATGTACCGGGTACTCTGGAGCATCGAGATGTCTTTCTCCGTGTGATGCGACCACTCGGAAGAGCTCGTTGCGCATGACAAAGGTGAGGTTCACGCCCTCTTCCACCTCTTACAATATTATTTCGATTCCACCTTTCCACCCAGGGGCGGCTGCGACCTCACCTTCAGCGTCATCTAAACAAGTTCATTTAATTAATTATGTATGCGCGTGCGTCACTACCGTCTCACCAATCATCGTTATCGCTGATTAAAAGCATGAAACCACAGTCGAAGATACTACCCACTTATACGCAACATGTACGAACCTCATATGCGATAAATGTGGTTTTTTTATTTCTTTGGTCATGGGGTAGGATATTTAAAGTTTCCATATACAAGTAATCCGAATAATTTACGGAAAATGGTAGTTTTATGATTTAAAGTTTTAATGATAATCAATTAGAGAAATTATTTGATAGTTTAGATCCTTAATTTGATATTACAAAATTGATGTTAATAATATATATACACTCTTTTACAACAAAGATTAAAAAAACATGGCGGTCCATCTTTTCCAACTATCATTTAAAGCATTGAATTCGTTTCGCATTAATCTTCGTCTTTGTTTCTATTGTTTTTGTTTTCTGATCTCTTACTGGTTCGCAACCCTCTCCGCCTCTAGGTCTTTTTCTTTTCTTCGAATAACATTTCCCCTCCGTATCCTTCAAGAGTCGAACATGGCCGCATATTGAGTCTCCATTAAAGAAAACTCATCTTTCATTTCATATCATTATTGAACTCTTGCAATAGTCGCTTGTGAATAATAGGTTAGTGTCAAATCATTGAAACTAGAATATTATTCTGTAGTCAGATACAGGCTTGAATTATATGTAATCAATCACACTTGAAAGGAATTCTTAGATTTAAATTTAAGTCTGAAACTTCTTAAATATTTGAAACATCCATAAAAGAGATTATAAATGCAAAGGTTAATTCCTTTCCTACTAAACCATAATAGGCTTTCTTTCCACTTTTAATGAATTTAATTAGTTGATGAGTTAATTTATTAGGTTTGATCCTTCAATGTTATATTAATTTATTATAATATATATTAAAAAAATATACACACATATAATGTTGGTAGCAAAATTGTTAAATGTTACATTTTTTTATTTCTTGAACTATACGATATAATTACGTAAATCAACTCTTTGAATAATCCATATGGATTATTTTTAAATATTTGAATAAATATGTAAAAATAATGTGAAAGGAATCTTGGACTCCCAAAAAATGATCAACATTAAAGTGCAATTATTTAGTTTTGCGTTTAGGAACTTCGTTTGTAAATTTGCAAACGACTGTTCTAAATGGATAGTGTAGAAGGGTTAAATAAATACGTATTATATTATATACATATATTTTATTTGTGATTAAAAAATATTATACAGCATGGCTTTATTTACATAATTTAAAATATACAATATACAATCTTTATCCTTAATAAATAATATATAAAAATAAAAGTATATGTTTGTTTCTTGGTTTGTGCTTAGCTCAATTTATGCGATACATTTTAAAACATCTTCAATAGAGCGGATGTGTAATAATTCAAAATTAATATAGGCTATACTAGAATTTAATTTAACAAAATTAAACAAAATATGATATACAAAGAGAGGGGGGGGGGGGGTCAGTAGGCCATATAGGGTAACTTGGATGAAACCAGAGAATTAGTTAGGAGTCATAGGCAGTTAAAGCGATAGGGTTTCATTCTACGACCTCTCTTACTAATCCTTCATTCATCCTTACTAATATATAAAATTGAAAATATGTTTACTTATTTGTTTGTATCTAAATTATAAAAACTTTGTCGAACGGAAATCAAATTTTAAGAGGATGTAGCTTTAAACCTCCAAAGTGTCGTAGGCTACATATGTCTTCGATGTATACACCTAATATGTAAAAAAAAAATTTTTTTCATGTACCCGCCCAATCCCCGGGTTGTTATGGCGGGGGGGGGGGGGTAGATCATAAGAGGGCAGAGGGATTTATTGGAGCTTCATAGGAGAGCTATAGGGAGTCCATTGAGAGTCTGTAGGGATACCTCGGGTGAAGCTGAAAGTCATAGACAATCATAAGGATGGGGTTATGGGGTTTTTGCCCGGACGTGTGTACTTATATTATACAGGGTGTAACAAAAATATAGTGCACCAAATTACCAGAAGATTCCTTATGCAAAAATATGCAACAATATATGTTGCCACAGGTCTAGCCATGATTGCCACAGTATTTGCCAAACTGTG
>JABFPJ010001854.1:0-22633 GCA_022817425.1 Gryon sp. ZL-2020 | reverse complement strand
ATATATTTTGAATGTTCTCAAAAATGCTCACGTAAAAATATATTTCCTTAAAACATATATATATATATAACATATGAAATATATTTCGGCAAAAACTTTTATATTTTAAATATATTTGGTACATATTTTCCTTTTGAGAAATTATTATTAAAAAATTGGTGTTTTAATAATCAAAAATGTCTCAACGTGAAATACTTGGTTTTTCAGTAATGAAATATATATTAAATATATGAAGAAATATATATTTATACTCAAAAATATATTTTTCTTATATTTTATCCAAAAAGTTATACATTTAAAATACAAGAAGATTTCATGGAAAAAATTTCTTGACGTATACATGTTTTTTCTTATAATTATAAGAGAAACAACTGTTTATTCTTGAAAATATGGTGTATTCTAACAATTAGTTAAACAGTAATTACGACAAAAATACTGCAGTAATATATGCAAAACAAGGATACATGGTTATCTAAGTTGTTTATCGTGTTTTATTAATTGAATCTAAAAAAAAGAACGTATAATTAGATCGATGTACGATACACGTGCATAATTTATTATGATTTCTTAATAATGTTGCGATAAATTAATTTAAGATGCGTACGCTTTGAATCATTAAAAATGTTTATGATATGGCGAGTGAGAATATTTTATTTTTCGAACTATTTGTCGGCGTGAAATATTGATGAAATTAAAATACGTAAGAAAGATTTACGTACTACTAACGCTGAAAATAAATGTCAAGAGTTCGAAGCTTTGCTTATAAGATTGCACTTGCTTCTCCGTATGAATGAAATGTAGAATAGTCAAAGGTCAAGTATATAGTGAGTTTCTGTAAAGTGAAATTGAAGAATGAAGCGGCAGACATACTTTTAATTTAATCTAAGTTGATTATTTTTAAAGACTATTTTATTGCCAGCGCAATTCGCAACATTTTGGAATGATAGACAGTTTCATTCAAATCATTATATGCTAGTAATGTTTTGAATGAAATTACAAGCAGTGGAACACATTCGATTTGACGTTTAGATTAATGCTTCAGCTTGTAACTGACAAAGATTAATGTTGCAAATAGATTTTAATGCAAGTTAACAATATTATTTTCCCATTCATTATAAGAATGGCAAAATATAAATTGAGATCGAACAGAGAAATAAAAACTTTATTTTCATTCACTTTAATTGCTTATATTAAGTTTTTCAATTAGGTTAACATTTTTTTCAAATGTGCAATTATATTCTTTATAATAAAAGGACTGATGATAATTATTCTTAAAAAATAAAACAAAGACATTTTATTAATAGTTTAAATATTAGTCATTTTTCCTCTTTACAATTTTTTATAAGAAATTCTATAAACGTATTTCAAGGTTTTATTTTATATATATATAATATATAATATTAAAAAATTTAGTATAAAATATCGTAAATAGTTTATTTATAATGTGTGAGATGTGGGAAGTGACAATAAAATATGGCATTTTTAATAGAAAAGGTACCGCAATTTTGAAGAAAATCCTAAACTATTCTATGTACTGATAAAGCATTGATTAAACGTAAATTGGGTTGTTGGATGACGTAACATTGTTCTAGATTGGGTCGTAAATAATTGTAACACTTGCAAGTAATGTAATCGAATTGTCAGATAATTCATTTAATACATTGCACACTAGATATGTTTTATATATATTTCATTTTCAAACTTTATTCACATATAAGTTCATATACTCTATTTGAATTATTTTTTTATTATAGAGGTTTTTAAAGCAGTTTCATAAAATTGTTGCACATTTCTTTTTGTATTAAGAATATTGAAAACAAAAGAAATTATGTCTAATCATAATAATTGAATTATATATAACAAATATTTTTTTAAATTATCTTTTGGAAAAATTACCATAAACAATAAGAAATAAAGATAATTTGTTTTGCAACTTCTGCGATTTTTATTGAGCATAAACTAGCAATCCATATTGATTAACTATGCTATATATATTTTCAATATTACAATATCGTATTATAATCATTAAAATAATTCTGATACTTTGTGCTTAATTGACAATGCAGCAATGAAAAGAGAAAGAGTTTCTTCTTTTTTACTATGCAATTGTGCAATTTTTATTAGAATAATTTTCTGAGTGTTCTTAACTATCTATAAAAGGATGTGATTACGTTAAGTTATCAGTAAATTAATAACTGAATGTTCGTGTAGTTAATGTCGATATAACTTAGATTTGACATTGAAACAACATCCAATAATCAATTACGATATCATCGACATCGTAATATCACATTTTCGTCATAGGTTCCCTTAGGGTTACCTTCCATTTGCAATCACATGTGTGTAATTAACAACTGAACACATTTTTCTTACTTTATTTTTTCAATTATTATAAATAATTTTTTTATTAAAAAAATATATAAGTAATTAATAATAAAACATTTTGTATTAATACATACGATAACTTTAACTCAAGTAAAACCAATTTTCATTTTTTGGAACAAATATTTAGAAGTTTAATTAATTCTACAGGGATGTAATTTTTTTCTTTAAATTGAGGAATGAAAAACCTTTTTTCATAATAGAATTACATATTTTGTTTAGACAGAAGTATTGATCGTATTCTGCTTATTAATTGTTCGAATGGCCTTAATGATTTAAGATATTGTTCACGTAAACAAATTTATGGCTAATAAATTTAAGGGTATGAGCACTTTATCAGATGTAATGTATCCGCAAATGTTTTACTTCAATATTAAGTGTTCTAAATTAAAAAAAAATACATTTAGTTCAAGAGCGTCTCATAAATGGAACATTGCAAATATATTTAAGATAGTTAATTAAATTCTCTATGTAATTCAATAATGTAAATTAACATTATCTTTTGTCTATAACATGTAAAAATATATTAATTTAATATAACATTAAATTTAAAGTTTTATTTTTACATTTTGATGCAGACAATATATTTACAATTGTTTAATATTTTTTAATATTTCTGAATATAAAAAATATATAAAACAGGCTTTTGAAGTTTTGTGATTTCATTGACAAATCGTATCGATCGTTAAATGCTAGCATAACAACAAATTTTGTCTCAGATGACGCACGTGGATCACGCAACGAGAATGCATTATTTACTGACGTTCATGGAAATAGAATTTTTTATTGTATTTATTTGCAATTTAGTAATGCTTTATAAATGTTCTGTCTCGGCTTAATTTCAAAGAGAAAACTTAATCAGGCATTGAATATCAACTGAAATTAATTTATTTGCATTGAAAATTAGATTAAAATAAATAAATATTAATATTATAAAGAAATTTAAACAAATTTGAATGATTTAACGGAATATTTGTAAGAGGTTAAAATCAAAAGAAGTTGGTAGTTAAACTTTTAAATTTTATTTTGCTACATCATTAATAATTTTCATAACTTTTTAAAAGAAACTTAAAAATTGCAAAAATGTTAAAGACATTTAGAAAGCAGATAAATAAAATAGCAAAAAAGCTATTTATTTTCTATACATAGCAGAAAAGAAAAATTATTTCGTATTTTTTCTAAGATATCGTCGAATAAAATGTTTAATCCGAATTAGCCTTTTTATTTTATTTACTCAACTTTTATAAACAAATAATTGTTTCAGAAAAACAGTTATTTTGCAAATGTTTGCAAAACTTCATTTTTATTCTAAGAAAACAAACTTTAACTTAGTAAGCACATTTCAAAAATAAAAAAAAAAAAGTAAGAAAATACAAAAATACAAAAATAAAAGTTCGTTTACCATTTTCTTTTTTAGGCCTCCGAGATGGAGATAATATGGGTGATGCGTACAGGTATAGGTGTAGTTGGAGTATTAAGCACAGTGATGGCACTCACGATACCCTCGATATACGGTTTGTGGTCAATGTGTTCGGATTTAGTTTACGTGATCTTGTTCCCACAATTACTGATGGTGGTGCACTTCAAAGATTACTGTAACACCTACGGCAGTCTGTCAGCCTACATAATAGCTCTGCTGGTACGAGTAAGCGGTGGCGAGAAGATGTTAGGCCTTCCGCCGCTGATTCGCTATCCGGGTTACGACGAGATCACCGAAACGCAAATGTTTCCGTTCCGTACGATGGCGATGCTGATGTCTTTGGTGACACTGGTTGGTGTATCTTACGGTACGCAGAAGGTATTTTTAAGCGGCCAATTGGCGCCGGGTTACGACATCTTTCGATGTGTGGTCAACATCCCGGAGGATGTCGAAAGAGTAGGCCCGGACCCGGCCGAGGGTGAGCAAATGGCAGTACTTGCTGCCGGTGGCGTTAAGCTGTACGGCAGCAAGGACGAATCAAACGGACGAGTGAATCCCGCGCTCGAGCCGGACTACGACATGGAGCCAGGGTACAAGACTGTGCCCGGGTCCGAGAATCCCGGACAGGTTTTCAATCCGCCCGGACCAATCGGATCCAGCGCAATTAAACCACCACAATCCAGCACCGCGTTCTAAACTCTGGTTCCGTGATCGGATGCTGTGACCAACAATAACTGCGACGGTGCGGTGCGTCTCTTTTCATTCATTCTTATCTCGATTTTACTCTGCTTATCACCGATCTTCATTTAGTAATGCGATTCAGCAAATCTGGATTTTATCTTTTTTATTAGACAAACACAACTATATATATTTTTCTAATCAAAAAAAATATTTATTACATTTTTAGTGTGAGATTGAAGTTGAGGCTCACTTTGTACCCTCAATATAAGTGTTACACTAAAAAAATTAGTATTTTTTATAAAACCATTCATATGCATTTTATTTTCGTCTGAATAAATGAAGCAATGTTGAATTTTTAATGATTCAAAAATGAAATCTAGATTTTTGCATTACAGTATTCTTAGAGGAGTTTATAAGTTACGTGAAATATATATTAAGGCTGTGAATTTGATTGTGCTGGAAATATAAAAAAAAGTTCGAGATAATTGCTTGTTGACGAAGTTAATTACTTCAAAATGTTGTTGTTTTTTTTAATTATGTTGAAAAGAGTTTGGTTAACTGAATATTTTTATAAAAATGATTATAGAATTTAATTTGTACACCTTACATTTTACGTTGAGAATGATGAGTTGCCTATTTAATACTCAAGTTATAAATTTGCATATTTTCATGGAATACAATCAATTGTGTTATAATTTTGATAAATGAATGATGTTTGCCAATCTATAATGAATATTTATTGTACATAATACATTTTCATTTTTAGTGCATATAATTTATCAGTTAAATATAAAACATAGTAGACATTAAATAAACACAAAAGGAGAAATAGTATTTAATACCCATTAAAATGATTATTTTACTGGTTATTCATTATCATTTCTCTCTGTGTAACTTATAAACTCTTATTCATGTATCTTTTTACTTGAAGTTAAAATACATTTGTAACAGAATATTTTATGACTGCGTACAAGCAATGTTTTTATGTCATTTTGTTTCATGTACGAATGATTATGCATTCCACAATAAACCACTTTTTTTCTTTCCGTATCTCATCCGAGAAGCTTCGGTTCGAATAAACTTTCGTGGTAAGCGAAAATATTTAACAAAATGGCCAGAATTTCAGAAGGTCTGTACTTAATACAAATTCTACATCATGATAAAACAATTAATATATACGATTGAACAAAAGAAGTAATGTTTGCGTAAAAAACGCAAAATGCCTTTATGTGCAATGCGTGTAAAAATAAAAGATATCGTTCATTTCGAATATATCCATGTTACTACAAAGTATCTTTAATTGAAATCGAATGTCATTGCTTTTAGACAATATTTCTATTCGTTCTCTTTTTATTCGAAAATCAAGTTAGAGTAAGAATCGTATATAAACTCGTTTCATGTCACCTTGTTATAAATTCTATCTCAGAATCTAATACTTGTTAAAAGATGAAACTGTTATTCCCTGCAAAATTTACATAATCATTATCATCCACTTTTCTATACTCAGAGAAGAAAAAACCCAGTTTGAAGGATAACTTATATCTACTTTACTTTAACTTAAGTTTGCTTTTAAGAACTTCATCAAGAAGTAAAAGTAAAAATTTGTGTTTTCATTCCAAATTGTGTATTAAAGTACCATTTGAACTTAAATTCAATTATTTTTAATTAATCTACATTATTTTTAATTGCTTAAACTAAACAATTTGCTCAACTAAACAATTACCTCAAAATTTGGATGATTTAAAGGATTTCATACAAAAAATGTTTTTCAACCTAAAACAACTAATTTCTGAGTGTAACGTCTAGCTCAATGTACTGACTTAAATGGGAATTAGGTGTACAGTAATTGAATCCAATCATTAATCGATAAACGCATTTGTTCAATCCACATACAAAACCCAATAACGACTTGTCAATTGTTAACTTTGATTAATTGTTAACTCTGTCACGTGATTATCGGTATCATTCGCGTATTAACTTTGCAAGAATTTAAAGGTGTTAATCCCGTTTTGAAAAGTAAGTTTGCCAATTCTAATCGATGAAAATGTGTCGTGTTTATTGAAATATTAACAAAATAATTCGCATCAACGGAGCTTCCGGAACTGAAATACGCATCAAAAAACGCCGCACCGTCTGTTAGGCCTAGTGATTATATTAATTGTTTTCCTTTGGAGATATTGAATATTTAGAGAGTATACCCCGACAGCTTGAGATGTCGCGAGCAGTGGTCGGTTCTAAATTTGTTAAATATTTTGATAAGTATTAAACAAAATAGAACAAAATAATTATATACATTGTTACAAACTGGTTTACATAGTATGAAAGAAAATATACATATATAAATAAATATATTATATATACAAAAAGTTAAACGAAAATGCAGACATATACAGCTATAAAGAGTTATCTACTTGTATCTTACATTGTATACTACTGGTTTATATATTAAAAGGAAATAGTACGTTTACGCGATTAGGAAAAAGTTCAGTAGTAAACTGTCTAAGATGCACGTTTTGCAGTTAAATTGTTACGATAAAACTTGAAGTTGATTTATTACTTTTCTCAGTTAAAGAAGAAATTAACTTTTCCACTCTAGTCAAGTATATTTTTATTAAGGTTATGTTAAGTTTTTGGATGTTTTTATGTATTTGATTGATGTATTTTATGAGATTAAAAAAAAGAAAAAAAAAGAATCTGAGTTGTTGAATCCTGCACGTGACTCGATTAGAATCTAATGTCTCGCAAGCGTGTAACAACGTGTCAAATCCGTATAATAATCTCCGTCATTAGGTGAAAAGCTTTTGTACTTGCTAATATCGATCGTTTTCCCTCGCTTCGTTTGACATGTGTATATGGTAGAGAATAATTTAGAATAGAAATTCATCGGTTGATGTGAAAATGTCTCGTGCAAGGTCAACGCAAATACTCGGTTAACTTTCGTTGTAGATCGGTGCTGAATGAATAAGAGTATATTTAGCTGTGATTGTCTGGAAAAATGAAGTAAGTGCAAATCGAAATGGAAAATTATTTATGCTCATCTTTGATATTTTTATCTTAAAATTTTATAATCTACACTGATAGACAATAAAAATGTTTAATTTCGTATAGTTGGTTGGTATTTTTGCAAAAATGATGTAACTGATTAAGAAATATTAATGGAGTAATAAGATTGAATTCATATATCTTGAATTTATTCAATGTTTTGGGATGTTTTAAATATGTTTTTTAAAAGAAATTTTAATTTATAAGAAAACCTTTATTTGCCGAAATTTTTAAAGAAAATTTAAAAACAACATTTCATCATTTTGATTACACTGTTCGAGAAGATATTTTGGAAGAAAAATGTGGAAGAAAAAAAACTTTATTCTCAAAGAATTATCAAAATATTAAAAAAGTGTATTTAAATTTCATACTCCATTGATATGTCACCTTAAGTAAGTAATTTATGGAATTTTTTAAATAAAATATTACTAATTGTATGATTTGAATGAATTTTAAGATAGTTTTTCTAGACAAGCACAGATATAAAAAGTGAATAAACGACGAACGATAATAAACAAATTAATATAAGACTCCTGAATTAGTTAATTATACGTTACAAAAAAAATGGAGAATAAAGCGATCAAAGCACATATAAAATCGACCACTGCTTTTATATATTCGTTGTGTTTATCATATAGTATATACGAAACAAAAAAAGAATTAATAAGAAAAAAGCGAGCACATAATAAGTGCGATGTGTGTGTGATTTGCAATGAATATCGCGTGCTGTGCTCGATACTAAGTGATAAATTTAAAAGTCAACTTGACGAAGATCAGTTGATCGAAAAGTATAAAAGACAAAGGGTGAAAAGAAAAATGCTGTCAAATAAGAAACTATCCATTTTTCTTGCGCATTTTTTGCGATCGCTAATAAATAAAGATTGACATATCATCAATGTAATGTAAGATAACATAAGAATGTATAAATGATAAGGAAAAGATTATTACTAATAGCATTGATTTGAACACGTTGTATTTTGTCATCAAAGTTCCTATATAATGTTGCTTTTGCTATATGTAAATAACGACAGAATCATTTGTGTAATTACGTTAGCTTTGTGATAAAGTTGTGGTAACACCTTCACCTTGGTCCATTATAGCATTTCATTTTGTTATAGTGCCAAAAAGATGAACTTGTTTTTGTTAAACTTATCATTTATCTAGATTCCACTGTTCATTTAATGTGTTAAAAAAGTCATTGATTTGTAAATGAAAATATCACAAGGGTATTTTTATAAGAAAAGAAGAGAAAAAGAAGTTCACCTATATTTCTTGTATATACAATTGTAACGAATAAATAGTATAATTCTTTGCGCAGCCGTACTTTTAATTTCGGAAAGAATGGCTCGTGAAATGTGAAAAGAGAAGAAAAAGGAGAAACAAAAATAAAAGAAAAGGGGGTGTATTTTTGTGAACGAGACATTTATTTTTGGAAACCGTGATAGGTGCACGCGATATTCATTAACGAACCACACGGTATAATATAAATAAATGATATATACATAGAGAAAAATATTGTGAATAGCGTAATCGCAATAAAGAAGATGAAGACGAAAGCCGATTGTTTAGATTATATGATGCAGAAAACAAATATGCAAATTTGCACACAGCCACGCGTATACGTATATATTTAAGAGAAGACTATAACAAATGAGCGGTCTCTATACTGTTTGAAGAAGCAAAATTCGTAGGAAAAAAAAGAAAAAAAAAAGGAAACCAAAAAAAACAAAAATTTTTATTTTTTAATTTCATTATGTAAAAAAGTACCGAAGATCTGGTTCCGCACGTTTGTTTCCGGTAAATTCACATGGGATATGTGTAACATTACACGGAAAAAATGTTGAACAGACACAATTTGTTTTGAATTTTACAAAATTAGTCAAAATTAAAACTAGTCAAATTTACAATTGTTGTTGGTTGAATATTTTTGTCCGAAATATTATTTCGCTTGAGAATGATTTGTTGAAAGTTGATAATTTTGCGCTTGAAAACGTGACTAAGTTGAACCAACGAATATCGCAAACAAGTTCAGAATAACACATGTAAATAAATTCGTTGATTCAAAATGGTACGATTTTCCGTTTGTGTAAATAATCCGTATTTCCGTTTTTCATTAGGTTTTAATTGAAAACCTTCTAGTTGTCATCGTATATATATAAATATTCTATAAATATATGAACAAAAAAAAACAAAACTGTTAAACTTGGTCATACGTGTACATATAATCATTACCTTATTCTTTTGTTATTGAACATGAAATACATTACTAGTCACGCCATGATTTAATGACTGTTTTAGTTTTGCTAAAGAATAACTTTTGTTTTATTTCTCAAAGGGTAATAGAAAACAGTACATCCAACAAGAAATGAAAAAAAAATCAAGAAAATCACGTCTTTTGACACTTGCAGTCGCTCGCATAGACCTGCCATACAAAATATTAAATTTAATCGAGTATTAATAAATGTGTTTATTTGAAAACAGAATCTAAATAAAAGGAACACAAGAATGAACAACTTGAAATTAAGTGACAATTATTGTTTGACGAAGACGCGTTTTATTAACTACATGAAGTATTCAATATAAAAACATATATATACATGTACTTAAACAGCCAGCAAACAAACAAATGTACTGTATTATTTATAACGAAAAAAAAAAAAATAAATGAGATTATAGAAAATGGGTCAGCGCGACGAATAGGAGGCACAATATTTTTTCATCGCGCGCCTCATCACCTACATATCAATTAACATGCATTGTAATCAACAATATTACACAAAGCTTGTATTATAATTCAAGTGGTTATAATGGTAACAAATTCTCCCGTCAATTTGTTTCTTATAAACTGCAAATTATAATAATGTAACATATACATATCATGAAGTGTGCTCTATTGTTATAAGTAAATTGAAAGTAAACACAAAGTAAGCAACAAAGCAAAACAAAAAAGAACCTACAACATTGTGTATAGTTTGTTTTTCTCCTCGAATAATAACAGCGAATAGTTGCCGAAGGAGTGAACATGTAAGGATCTGCGATAGAACATCTTCGTTAATTTGGGTTGCAGTTTTGTTTGAGCGAGAAGAATATAACTATGGCAGTGAAAGAAAGTGAGTAATGAGGATGAGTAAGAGTGAGAGGTCGTGTGGTTTCGAACCAATTACAACGGCCGATCGAGTTTGTTTTTGAACGAAGCTGAGTCAATTTGGAACAAACAAAAAGGCTGCCTGCGCCGAACACGATCGATTCGAGGTGGAGTTACTTGATTCCTTCGACATACCTCCGAAATGTACTGCAAACCGGAGAAAACTTGCACAGTCATTTATCAATATTATGATTATTTATTCATGTTTATTTTGTTCTTTCTTTATTTCAAAAACAGTATGTTACGAAATTAATGCACAGGTAATGTCTTTGTAATTTTGTGCACGAGTGCACAAAGTCACATTTTCTGACCTCAGGCTGTCGCTCTAGATGCAGAAAAGTAGACTTTTGTGCACTGGTGTATAAAATTATTCTTTGCTGCACTGTTCTTTGAAGTGAAAGACATCGTTCTTTACTTTTTAACAGCCTGCGGCAAACTTCATTCATGAAGAAATATACTACAGTAAAACTTGTGAGGATCCCTGCTGTTTGTCTTTTTCTAAAGTCTCAGAAGTCCTGTGTTTCTATCTTTTTTCTACTTATGCTTTTATATGATAGAAAAAAGACGAAAATAGAGGACTCCTCGCAGACTCATCGCAAAAAAACAGGACTCCTCGAAAGTTCTACTATATTTGCATTCAAAACGGTATTCTTCTTATCTGCTTTGTATGTTGAAAATAACTATTTCAGGGGACGAACATTCGCGCATGCGCACTATGAGTTTGGTATGTTTTTAGTGCACTAGTGCACAAAACACACCAACACATGCATGAAAGTACTCATGCATGAATGTCTGTTGTCAAAATAAGTTATTTTGAACACACAAATTCATTGTTTATAACAAAAATTTCAAGCTTATACTTGAATATTTGAATACACACTGAACAAATATTTTCAATACTCAAATGAATTATATTGTTTTTTACTAAGTAAAATTTCATTTTTATTTTTATAAATTTTTTTTATAAATTTATTTGAACGATTTTTTAACATTCTTTTGTTATGACTGTGATTATCTTTTTAGACTTTTTATTTAAACTTAATTTTAATGGAAAAGGCAACGGAAAAATACTTAAGAATGTTGCAACTGCAAGAATTGTTAGCGCTCGATAGTGTTTGTTATATTTATATCGGAAAGCTCAATTT
Organism: Gryon sp. ZL-2020; assembly: GCA_022817425.1. NCBI lineage: Eukaryota > Metazoa > Arthropoda > Insecta > Hymenoptera > Scelionidae > Gryon > Gryon sp. ZL-2020. The sequence goes on along the minus strand of JABFPJ010001854.1, from coordinate 10,818 downwards.
TGATATAATGTATTTTTCGGTTGGAACATCCGTGACGATAAATGGCACGTGTTTGCAAACATTTTTCTCCGCGACGATAATATACTTGAAAATACCAAACGTGTACCTACAAAAGACATATACTTACGTATTTAAACGCTCTACCTCTGTAGAGAGGTAACAACCTACCTACTACCTTAGTGTGTGAGATTTTGACGAATAGATTGTTTGTGCGAGTGAATGTTTGGATGCATGTGCAAAGGTATTAATACATCATTTATTATTGACCGTGTGTAAACTAAAACAAAGAAAAAGAAAAATAAAAAAGCCCAATACCAGCCTGGACAGTCATATATATATATAAATATAAACATAAATATATGTATTAAAAAAGCATTTCTCAGTACTGTAGCATACGATATAAAAAATACATATAAATATATTATACGTGTATAATTGCGGAAATGACCGAAATGTTGATTGTCAATGTTACAAATAAACGGTGTACAAAAACAGTTATCTGCATTTCTTCATTTTTGCCTTTTATTTAAAAAAAATGCTCGCTCTTTTTCGTCATGATAAATTGTTATTTAATGATTTAGAACTTTAACATAGCTACGAGCATGGAGACGTTTAATATTTCTTAAAACGGCAATTTAATTCAGTATTTTGACGGATGTTGTAACCTCGATCGTTATAATCATTGAAATGTGCTATTGTCTCGTTTCATCACGAAATACTGTAATATCAGACCTTAGTTTTCTGCAATAATTTATCGCATGTTTTGTCTGATCTCATACACTATTGTGAAAATCCGAGATAATCAAACGTAATGATGATGATTAATTTCGCGATCTCGTATTTCTTTCAGTTACGTTGATGCAATAAAATAATTCGCATATAATTTTTTTTGAAATTAAACAATAAATTAAATAGCTTTTATAATTTTAATTTTTAATGCTACTATATTAAGTTTTTAGGAGAACTTAGATTTTATGATCTTTTTTAATTAAACATATTTTTTATTTACTTTTATTAATTTCTTGATCATTAACATAATAATTTTTGGGACAATTTTTTTTAGACAAGTCTATGTTCAGCGGAAGTCGATTGAACATTCTGGTGAATACTTGAGAATGAAGCTGAAGCAGAAATAAAAAGAGCTCTTATTTATTCATGTGTTCCTGGTGTACGAGTGGACCGAATCAATAAATCCAGCGAGCGTAACGCCAGTGACGGCCAAGTACCCTTATTGAAATTATGAAAGTGGTTTACTTGCAATGGTGCAATTATCGAAGCTTTCGAAATTGACCCAATCTGCACTCGTCAGTATAACGAATTATTTGCATACCACCATATTGTTAAGGTTGCGTACTAGGCTTAGAATCACTCATTGATTTTTGCTTATTTGCAAAGAAAAACCAAAGTATAATTTTCATTCAACATAATTGATACTTTGAACAATAAATTAAAAATAAATGTGTATTTTTTATGTTTAATTGCTTTATAACTGTATCCGTCAAGTCTGTTAATTAATTATTAATTAAATTCACTTATTAAAGACAATTGATATGATTTAAAATGTGTCGGTAGGTTAATAAAAAACGATTTTCCGTAAGCTTAATTGCTTTATTAGTATAAAAAGCATTTTTACAAAATAAATAAATTACATTATCGCAGAGGAAACAGTGTCTTCCTCAGGGAATGAGTTTGATGTTATTTCCTAAGTACAAAGATTTCTTAAATTTTTAACGGGAATTGATTTATTCAATTCGCTTCGAGTCGTTGTTTACAAAAAAAGACTGTGAACATACTGACTATGACTTTCTTCAATCTTCTTTTGTATGAAAATCAAAATCTCATGGATTTCTTCAATATACAAAATATGCTACAAATACAATGAGATTGTCATGTCAGTAAATTCAGGGATCAATGTTTTTGTTATATTATGTTTAAAAAAATGAGTCTGTTTCATCTTCTTGTATCAAATAGTTTTGATTTTGAGAAAAGAAGAGCCTGCGCGAGATCGATTCGATCAACGTCACTATCCCTTAGTATTGGTAGCCGCCGTTGCTTGCGTAACTTTGACCACCTCCGGACGAGCCGCCGCCGCCTCCACTTGGGGCGCCATATGAGGACGAAGGTGGAGCTCCATAAGAGGATGATGGACCACCGCCTCCCGCGCTTGGAGCTCCATACGATGACGAGGGACGTGATCCACCGCCGCTGGAATAGCCACCAGATCTATTTTTAAGAAACATTATGGTTGTTGTCAATGGAACAATTACATGAAATATTTTTGGTTCGTTATTGTATTATTTTTATTAATTACTAACTATTAATTAACTGTTTTTATAATGTTACTAAACATTATAAAAACTGATTTCTTGAATTTAAATCATTGAATTGAAATAAAGTATGAAAATATATTTCATGTAATTTTGTTCAACTTTTTTCGTTATTAGAAACATTTAATGAAATTGTAGAAAATATTTTATTTTGATCCGGATCTTATTCATTTCCCAAAAATTTTAGAAAATGAATATAAAATCTTATAATTTGATTGTTGAAACTAATAATTGAACTTACCCTCCAAAGCCGCCAGAACTAGGGGCGCCGTAAGACGACGAGGGTCGTCCGCCGCCACCACCACCGCCGCCGCCGAAACTGGGAGCTCCGTACGATGACGAAGGTCGTTGCGCAGGCGCGCCATAACTTGATGATGGCCTTTGAGGTGCTCCGTACGATGATGATGGCCTTTGTGGTGGTGCACCATAAGATGAACTTGGTCGTCCTCCGCCGCTGGATGGTGCTCCGTAACTTGACGATGGTCTTCCGCCTCCAAAACTGCTTCCGCCGCCAAAACCGCCGCCACCAAAGCTGCTGCCACCGCCAAAACTACCGCCGCCACCGCTAGATGGCGCTCCATAAGTAGACGAAGGTCTTTGCGGGGCTCCATAACTGGAAGAAGGTGGTGCTCCATAACTAGAAGATGGCGCTCCGCCGCTATAACCGCCGCTACCACCAGATGGCGCTCCGTAAGAAGATGAAGGCGCGCCGCCTCCAAAACTGCTTCCACCGCCGAAACTGCCACCGGAAGATGGCGCTCCATAGCTGGACGATGGTGGCGCTCCATAACTGGAAGAAGGTCCACTGCCGCCAAAACCGCCGCCGCCACCGCCGCTAGATGGAGCTCCGTATGATGAAGATGGTGGTCCATATGATTGTGAAGGACGGCTACCGCCAGATGGTGCACCGTAGGACTGAGATGGAGCGCCACCTCCGAAACCACCACCGCCTCCAAAGCCACCGCCACCACCACCTCCTAACGATGGAGCACCATAGCTACTAGACGGTGGTCCACTACTGTATCCGCCACCGCCACCGCCACCACCACCCGATGGAGCACCGTAAGTAGACGATGGACCACCGCCAAAACCGCCAGATGGCGCACTGTAGGACGGTGACGGAGGACCACTACTGTATCCACCTCCGCCTCCACCACCGCCGCCGCCTAGATTTGGTGTTCCATAACTTGTTGATGGAGGTAGATAGCTTCCCGATGGGGGTGCTGTAAACAAAGAAAGATTGATTATTGATTTAATACTCAAAAATTCGTGACAAAAAGTGATTGCTATAATGTCAGTTAATTATAGTCATATTTGTAGAATATTTTCAAAAACGACTTACAATTTTACGAAATAACTATAAATTTAGAGAATAATTTATTTAGATTTAGATAATTAAGGAGTATTTTGGAAAGAAGTTACCTATTAACTTTATTTTCTTTATTTGTTCATCTTTTGGCATCACAACTGCAAACTGATGTTGCTAATTCTATATAACATTATCTTAACTAATTAAAATAGATAAAATAATCAATGTATAAAGAAGTTGTAAAAGAATTTTACAGGTTCTGGTAATTTAATATTATGTTAGCCAGATTAACAAAGATTATTGTATTTTTTTACAGGTAATACGTGTGTTCATTATTATTTTACTTTTCAGAATTAAAACTCACTGTGAAGTTAGCTACGAAGAACAAAAATGCGCATGAAAAATTTGCGCACACGAGGTTATAAATTCGAAATTAATTTAATTAATGTTTCCTACATTTTCAGTACTTTTTAAATATTTATTTTAAATATTCAAATAAAAATTATAAGTTGATTGTTTTTAACTACTAGAAATATAAGAGTCAACTACTTTTGCGTTAATTTTTGTTAAATGCAATTTTTCGTAGTGCGTAATAGTGCACATAACACTTCTGAATGTAAAAGTGAAGAAAATTTTGTTCGTTCAATTAAGTTTACAAATAGCACGTGAAAATTTGTATTGTGTTACTTTCCAATACAGTTATGATAATAAGCGAGAAATAATAGCACATGCTTGTGCTATAGTCATCTTCATTCCACTTTCAAATGTACTTATGCAATATTTGCCTGGCACATGTCTGTAAATTGCAGGATACAGAAAGGTTGACATTGTACTCTAAAAAAAACGTACATTACTCGTGAAACTGCTGCTATCTACGAATCTTCATTAAATGATTCTAATCAACTGTTGACGAACATTCAACTTTTACTCAATTTGTCATACAACTTTTGTATCCTTTATTTTTCTTTAACGATTACATATGATGTGTGATTAAGTAATTAAGTATTTTCAAACTTCTTGAGAATTATGAATGAAAGTATGATTAAAAATCATCGTATTATAAACATAATTACATCATTGATGTCATTTTGACATTCCTTTTAACTACTCTAATTAAAATTACTCTTCATATAATGATGTTTATGGAACTTGACATATTTTCCGAAATTGTATAAATAATGGTGCTTACATTAAGTCCAAACAAATCTACTTAGACATGACATTGAGCAATTAAATCTTTTTTTTCATTTAGAACAACGTTTATATAAGAGAAATGATATTCAAATGGTCTCGTGAAAAAAGACTTTTGTTTTTTTGTTATCTTAGCTTACTCGAAAGATTATTAACTTTGAAATATAAGTAAGATTGACACTAAGTTGTTTCTCATTCTTTCTTGTTGTGGTTGAAAAACGAAAAATAGTTAATTAAATTTAAATATTTAAAGTAAAAAGCCCATTGGTAGTCTGAATATTATTGATCAACGACCCGTTTGATCTTTTGATTTGCAGTTTCTTAATTGAGAATGATTACGTTTACCCTTGCGTGCATGTGTCGTTCAATGGCCAATATTATTCATAATTAAGCTATCGACAACCTCGACCAATACTTGTACTGTCACGAAATAACTATTAACTTTCTTGCCATGTTTCTGAATGCTTGATAATTTCCCTATTTTTACGACAGATATATAAAATTTGAATGACATTTGATATTTTATAAATAAATGTCGAGGAAAACTTCATTCTGGGTTCGGTTATTTGCTGTGAAACAGCATTTAGCAGAACAAATTGATAAAAAATATGATGATATATTATATTTTTTATTCCAGTTTTTAATTGTTAAATATTTATAAAATTTTTAAAAAACAATATTTAAGAAATTATACAGATTGAACAATAGTTTACAATTAATTAAGAATACAATTCATGTTTATTATATTAATTCGTTTTTTAATACAATAATGAATTTTTTTAATATATTAATTAGTTCTCAAAATATGTCTGCTCCAATTTCTTATACTGCTTTTCGATTCAAAGGTAACGGTGACAAATGCATATATAGAAATGACTTTCTTTAAATGTGGAGAGATTCACGAGAAGACATTGAATTAAACTGATGTCGTGACTCAGCTGAACTTTCTTTTACGTTTCTATAAGAATGCAAAATTTTACATAATAAGGAAGCCACAGAATCTTAATTATATTAGATTAATACCACAGAATTCATTTTATTCCTCTATTGGCATTAATTCATTACACTAAACGTGCTATTTATGTTTCTATTATACATTTAAAAATTTACTATATAACTAAGTTTATCACATTAAACATAATTTATTATGATACTTCATTATGATATTAACTTTAATTTGTATTTTATTTTTGTTTTTGTATATTAAGTTAAATTACAATAAAAAAATATTTAACTTTTGATAGTTAAAGAATTACATTAAATGTAAAAATAGATTTTTGTATAATTTATTATATTTTTAATAATATTTTTTTAATAATATTTAAATATTGATTTAAATATATTTTTTTAATCAATTTATAATATTTTTAACTTTAGTTATGTCTTCAAATGAGGAATCAAAGAAATGGAAAGTAAATAGTTCGTAACAAAATTATTCGTTAGACAGAATAAGTTAATTTAATCATTGTTGCTAATTCATTATGTTCAACGTTGTTCTGTTATACAAAAGAGAAGCTATATAATTTTCTGAAGAGTCGCTAATTTAGAATTAAAAAACGTAAGAAATCCGGCTTTTCACTTATTTGTTTTTCAAGTTTCACTTTTTCATTAAATAATAATTATGCAATTTTATACATTACTTTAAAAATGCACATAATATCTTTAAACGTTGTCACGCAGAATTTACATTATTTATATAATTCGAAATTATATTTACTCAAATATGCATGAGTGAATAACGTTTTATTTGTTTAATGTTTTTCAAATAGTTGTTTTTTTTGCTAAAAAGCTAAAAATTCGTTCAGAAAGCATTCAATAAGAAAAACAGGATATAAATAGAATATATATAATGTCCAATATTATAGTAAATTACTTCATGAAATTGATTATCGTTAAAAAGCACTTTTGTACTTGAAAGTCTTTTTTTATGATAATTGGGCAAAAAATGTGCACAGTTCATCTGCTGGAGTCCATGAGAATAATCACGATATCAAATCGTATTTTTTATTTATTACAACCTCTATTTCACGGACTTTCTCCAATCAGAATACTTTTTTATAGTTTATGAAACTTCCTCACTGCTTGTAATAAATCGATTTATCAAATTTATGATTTCAAAAATTTTTTGCAAGCATTTTAATTTTTAAATAATATGATCTTGAATTCGCTTTTCAAATAATAATTTAATTTTTTTTAAATATCATTTTAAATGCTCAATTTTTTGTACGTAAAATAAAAATAATTTTTTCAACAACTTATACTTTACTTGTAGACAAAAATCGAAATAAAAAGTTAAATAATAAATAATGAAAAAACTAAAATTAAAGTTAGAAATAACAAAAATTTGTTAATAAACAAATTTTAATGAAAAGTTTATATAAAATTAAAAAGAAAATTAAAATGTCATACGTGTTGTAATTAATTTAAATTAAACGTACTCAATTGTGGGACTCGTTAAACATTACGTCTATTTTAATCATCCTAAGTTGTTTTTTCTTGACACAGTCATTATTTAAAATAATGCAATGACGAAAGTATATATCTAGCGTGTGAATTGCATGATGTCGTAAAGATCTCTTTTTTGTTCTTGATTTTTTCGCTGGTGTAAATTCTCAGTCACCAAGCTCGGTTAAACACCTTTGCAAAAATATATATATTAATATTTAAATTTATTTTTAAATTAAACAAAAAGACATCTTAATCAATTAATTTAATTCGAATCTTTATTTAATGATTGAACTTGAAAACAAATTCTATTTCCAAAAATCCATTTGTTTGAATAATGATTAAATTTGTAGAACAAATCCGAATGTGTCCAAATGAATCCAATTAATAAACGTCTCGTCGGAGGCACGTTTAAGTTTTCGCGATAAAGAATTAATTAATAACACCGGTATCACCGTCACGCTCGTATAAAGATTGATGGAACTTTCTCCGATGCATGAAAGCTGATCCTTACCCTCTGCAAGTACCGTCGCCGGAACAATCAGGGCCGTCGCGAAAATGCTTGCCACCAATGGGGACCACAATTTTCGCATGGTCCTCATAATCACTGATGGCGTTCTTTTCCTCGCTGTATAACACAAAACAAAACTTGTTGCTGTTTTATATCATTTACTCTTTTAATTGAATAATTGAATGTTGCAGCGACTAAAACACTTCGCGGCGAACGCTTACTGGTTGAACCACGAAATCGTCTAACGTAACTTTAACGCGGCAGATGTTGCTTATATAGTTAGCAGTCTTTTGGAGAAAGTCCTTCTTATGTACAGGAGGATGCTACTTGACTTCACATCGTCAGGGTGAACGTATATGGAGGGATTTAAAAAGGAGGGAGAGACACTTGGAGAACCAATTGCAACTCTAATTCGGAGAATAAAATTTGACCTTGAGTTGATGATGACTTTTTACTCGGGGATTGTGCACATCAACGATTAATCGAAGAAAATTCTTTTTTTTTTAACCAAATCAAATTCAATCGCATTGCGTCATTTTGAATAGAAATATAGCTTTGAGTTTTCTGCTTCATTTAGCAGTGTACTTCATTTTAGTATGTTAGTGTCACCTAAGAATTAGTAGATAAGACAATTTAGTTAGTAAATTAATGAATGGAACATTTGGTTTTCCTAAAATTGGTCCCTGAAATAATTTTCGTCTCAGTAAAAATGTTTAATTAAACGCAGTTCTTCAAGTTTTGAAATAAAAAGCGTTTTTTTTAATAAGAGAAGGTTGAATAATAAATTGTGTAACTTTTTTTTATAAAAGAAGTTAATCTTTTTATAAAATATCGTAATTTAAGAAGTCTGTAATATTTTATATTTGTGAATTAGTAATCATTTGAATTCTATATTTTGCATCTATTTTGAATTTAGTATTCACATTTATTTTCATACGATCAGAAAAATCAGGAAATTCAAGAAATTATCAGGTTTTATTTCTGTCGCCTTGTTGAATAATTTGCAATTGAGATTACGAATCATTATTCATCAATTATTAAACAAGGCGAGCATAATAAAACCCGATGACATCTTCTTCAGTTTCATAAAATATAACACGTTTTTTTATAAAAATAATTTTCCAATGCATATTTTCATTGTTAACAAATGTTCAAGTAGAACATTATCTTTCTTTCATAATCATCATTCAAATGTATTGTTTACTGTTTATTAATAATTTTTAAAAATGCATAAAAAATTAACGAATGAAATTTGAATAATAATTTAATATCTCAAAAATCCATAAATTAATTCCTAAATTTATTTAAAGAAATAAGGAAAAATTATGTTTCTTATTTTTATCAAAACTTTGAAGTAAACTGAAAATACTTTTCTTTGTTGTATATTAAACAAATTGTGTATACTAAATTATATATTTAACATAATTATTCAATTGTGAAAAAATAATGATTCAAGATCGCTTCATTTGCATTGGTATATTTATGTGGTCGGAAACTCGGCAGAGAATAATGGTATAATGAGTTTCTATTATAATGAATGAACATTTAATGCGAATTCAAAAGAACTACTTTCTGCAGATTCAATACAAGTTTTCCGTTTCTTTCAAAGTAATCATCTTATTTTATATAGAATCAAGTCATTTCAATAACCAAATTCTGAAGCTTTTTCAAATGAATTCTATTTTATATTATAATTCAGTTTGGATTCAATCCATCGATTTATACATTTCATGAAAGATCCTTTTTTTATTATTTGCGGTTTTATATTGAAAAAATAGAACTTTATATTACAAATGTATTAAATATTAATCATTGTATGATCGACATTAAATTATCAAAAACTTTATTTTCTTAATTATGAAAGTGCCTTAATAAAATATTATTAAAAAAGAGTAAAATTTGGGTGCAAAAGTAACGAATGCATTTGATATAAAATCATGTCCTCGGCCCAGAAAACTGTCTATCTTTTCGCGTCAATTCAGAGTAACGTAATGGGTCAAGACTCGTGTTGATGACAACTTGTTAAATCGACACTCCTCTAAGACGTGCCTACAAATTCGCTCCAATTCCTAGCAAGCAATTGAATAAACATATTAATATCATTCCGTCAAAGACTAGAAAATAAGACACAATACGCGACAAGATTAATGTAATTAAGCAATGACTAATTGGCATGAATATTCCTTACAACTTAATTATCGCGAAGTTATACAATAACATTACAATAATGATTTAATCAATGCTGCATGTAGATTCATTTTCTAATTTGTTTAAAAATTCTATTAGTCTTATGTAAATACGACGTTGGAAAAGTATTGGACACTTAACATATTCGACGGCTGATTACGATGCTCATATTGTAAAGTCATCTACTTAACGATGACTCCAATGTAATACTTATCACTTTCTTTTGTACAACTTCCATTTCTTAACTGCTTCCTCATACAAAAATTCCTCCAGCACAATTCAGACAATTAATATCACGGCGTTTTTATTGGTTGTTGCTTCAAAAGGCAATCTCAGTTACTCGTGTTTATTTTCAAGCAAATAATGTTTGTTAAAAGAAGGCAATTTATCATTTACAATGCCAGATTTTTTTTATTGAAATACTTTTTTCGTGTGAATTAATGTACAAAGTTAAGGTTATTGATGTGGTATTTTAATAGATTATTAATTTTGTTTTATTTTTGTGAAAAACAATTTAAAAAATATTTATAAATAGTTTTGTTTTTTTTTAAATTTTTTAATTTTTAATTTAATTAATTAATTATAAAAAATTTATAAATAATTGAATTACATATTTATTACACATTTTTTTATATATTAAAGTTATTAATAATTAAAAAGATTTATTTAAATATATTAATAACTTCATTTACAAGAATTAAATAAATTAATAATTGTATTACCCGCGTAAAAAAAAGAATCAGGCACAAATAAGGCATAAGAATGGCTTAGGAGCGCGAGCCAATCTCTTACCTTACTATTGCCGTGCTTTTGCCATGCTGTTGCCATATTTTTTCCAAGTTTGTAGA
>JABFPJ010001853.1:0-22648 GCA_022817425.1 Gryon sp. ZL-2020 | reverse complement strand
ACTGTAATTATGTTACATATTATCATATAAAAGTAATGTATCAATCTTAAATACTCGTCCGGACACTGAACATGAAGAAGAAGAAGAAGAAGAAAACGACGTTTCTTAATTTGCGCGAAAAACGTCGATTTTCGGATGTTAATATCTCACGAACGGGTGGACCAATTTAAAATTTGTTTTTTTATTGTCTTCAGGTCGATGATGGCAACAATATTATAGCAAAAAAATGTGCAATTTTATTGTTAATGTTGCCTTTTTTGTATGTTGAAAAATGGCATTTGTTTGTATCTGAAAAGAGACACGGTAGTGTTGGCCGCACAAAAAACGTTCGTTTTTTTTGTACTTGGCCAGAGACACTACCGTGTCCCTTGAAATTTCAGTTTTATGAAACAAAGTCAAACAAATGAGCAGTTTTACATTGGTTAAATGAATAGAAATAAACAATCATTTTACTGGCAGAAATAGTCGCTGTGCAGCACAGGGTTTAAACAGTTTTCTCCACATGGTATCGCTTTGTTCCGGAAATGCAATTGGTTTAATTGTATAATCCATTTTCGTATAATTTGTAAGTTCTCTCCATTCGCTAAGTTTTTCATCAAACGCTGGCATCAGTGGAATATCGGCGATAACGATGAAATGTAAGGGTCTTCTTGCAAAAACTAAGGCGGACTTGATCATTGTAAGTGACTCGTCCAGACGGTCGCCGCAAACCACCACGCAGATGACAACTTTTTCTTGCTTCTCTTTCTGTTTGGATGCTCGAAAGGTTTCGGACGACGACGACACCGAATTGTCGTCGAGCTTTTTCGCATAATTTGTGTTAGCATAATTGAGCAGAACAATGACAACAACAAAAGAGATACAAATTAAGACGAATCGTTTCGTTGATTTCATATTACGTCAATGCGTCATTGACATCATTGATGATTGATTGATTGATGAATCACTATTCTTACTGAACACTAGTTATCACATTTGTTACGATTTCGTTGAAGTTTTAAATACTACTTGGTAAAGTCATAGCTGCTACTTGTCAACGGTAGCCCATTTTTCTTTTTGCTTGTTTTTCTTCGCTGACACTTTGGTGTTTACATCGGTGTATATAACAGTGCTGAATATAGTGACATTTACAAGCTAACGAAAAACGAAATTTCCCTAACGAAGATTATGGAATTAACTAGGATAATGCAACCAACAAAATAAACACTTGCGTGTAAATTGAAAACAAAATCGGAGGTGATAATATTGATAAACATTTGTAATTGCATGTTTACATACTTTTTTAATTACAAAAAGCTGCTAAAAACATCAAAATATTTATTTAATGCAATGTTTAAACGGTAAATAAGTGGATCATTTAAAATGGAGGAAATTAACCCGATTAAATTTTATGGATTATCGTCCGAAGTATGTGAAAATGAAGGTGAACCGCCGTCAAAAAGAAAACGTTTAGAAAATAAAAGGGAAATAAAAAGAATGCCTGTAAGTTTACTTGGACCTACGGATTTTTGGTCTGAACATACAAAACAAAATGATGCAATCAGAGTGTTAAAATCAAAAAGCACGTTGGCTGACCCATTGCATCTGTTTGTTTATCAAGATAAACAAGGGTTTAGACGCTTTGTTGCTGCTAATCCTGAAGCTTATTGGTGGTATTATGATCAACACGAGCCGGAAAATAAATGTTCCTATGAAGTATGATTTGTTAAATCAAAATAATTATATTGTGTTTTTATTATATTCACAGCATTTATAATTTATTACAATTTTATATTTCATTTTTAGGTAATAATGGAAAATGAACCGTCGTATGTATACTTTGATCTCGAATTTATTAAAGAACAAAATCCAGAGAAAAATGGAAGAAAGATGACGTCTACTTTAATTGAAATTGTATTGGCTTATATGTTGAAAACCTGGAATTTGAAATTCACCAAAGACAATGTTATTAATTTCGATTCAACGTCTGATATCAAGTTTAGCCGACATTTGATATTTAATACCGGTGACATTGCTTTCATGGACAATGCGCATGTTGGAAAATTTGTTAAACAAATTTGCAAAGATATAGTCGATTTTCTGGTACAGTACAAAGAAAACGACGTTCTTAAGTTGTTTAAAAGGGATGATTTGCAAGAATTAATCGTAATGACAGACAAAGGATGTAGATTATTCATTGACACGGCCGTTTATACAAAAAATAGGCATTTCCGCATTTATAAATCAACTAAATGGGGAAAATGTTCATATCTGGAAGTTTCTAAAGATTGTAGATATGTCATAAGAAAGGATCAAAATCTCGTTACTAAGAGAAGTCGAGAATTGCAATTGTTTTTGGATTCTTTGATATCTTTTTTTCCCGACAAGAAGAAATTAAATTTGTTGGAATTTAACTCTAAGGATGACACAAATATTAATGAATACAACAGTCAGATAAATTCAACATCGTTAAGTAACACCAAAGTCTTAACGACTGCAAAATCACAATATCCGGAACTCGATAAGCATATAAGTGAAATTATTAAACCAGGTCGAATAAGATGTGTTAAGTATTACGAGGATTTAAACAAAATTATCTATGAGATATTAGGCAACAGGTGATTATCAATTTTGGAATTGTACACATTTTTTATTCAACATTGCACTGATTTATTCATTATCAATAATCAGTAAAAACTCATATTTACATACACATAAGATCCTCGAAATTTATCATATAAAGCGAAAGTAGCTGTACTTTATTTTATATACATTTTACATTTATATTCTTATTGCATTTTTATTCTTGTAAATCAATCAAAAACGAGATTTTTTAAATTAACGTAACTACGACATTACGAACAAAATATTGCAATTAATTTGCTTAAATAAATTATCTTAAACTGTATGTTTAAATGCATGCAATATTCGATCGCAATAAACAAAGTATCTTGTTAACAGATATTGCAGGAACATTGGTAGGAGCCATAAAAGTAATAACATCTACTGGGTTGTTGATCTCACGACAAAATGTAAATATCAAAAGTGTCATGATGAAGACTGTTTATGGTTTGCCTCAGAACCTGAAATTTTGCCGGACAAAGTCTGTTTTACATTCAAGGATGATTTAGATATATGTCTGTCTAATTTATTACCGGAGCCATAAGAGAAATCAGAATACTATACTTGATTATTTGTATATGCACGTTTTTTATATCTGTTAGACCTTAAAATAAAAAATTTTATTTAATAAATAATCAAATGGATGTCTTTATTTTTTGTCAAAAAATAAAATATACTTAAAAACAGTTAAAATTAAACAATTAATTCATTTGCACTTAATTGTTGATACTATACTAAATATATAGATTAATGCAACAACATAATAATTGTGATACAGTAACATCAAGTCACTGCAGTAAATGGATTTTACAAATAATACATTAAGATCGGGGATGAGATGCATGGACTGATTCATGATTTCATTTTGTTTCGTAGTTAAGCAAATAACCTCGTGATAAAAAAGTAGCTAAGAAAGCCTTGATTTTCATCTGGTATAGGATCATCGGATTCCGCGATATCCTTTTCTGTTTCATCGTCATTGATTTCACTGTTTGATGCCACATTTGACTCCTCCTTTTCTTTCGCTTCACTTTTTTGGTTGATATTGTCATTAAATTCACTTTTCGCTGACATGTCAATATTACTTCCAGATAAGATTGGACGTTCCTGTTTATCTTCATGCTCCTGTTCATCTGCTGACTTTGGCACTATTGTAGTTTGTTCTTTGGACATTTTATACGACTTATACTGTTTACTGGCTTCTCTCATTTTGCATAAATAATCTGGGAATCCTATAATTTTCATCAATTAGTCAAGTTTTAACGATTAAAAATATAATATACTTTGTTTCTTTTATTCTATTACCTCTCATTGCTACCCAAGATGTGATTGCGTATGACAAACTTATTCCTGGGTCATCAAAATATGTTAAACTAAATTCTATACCTTCTTCATCGAATCCTCGACATGGTTTTATTACCATATAAGACCAGTAGGACGATACCCTACAAAAATGTTACAATAACATAATCTTATTTTGTTAAATAAAAACACTGAAAGTGAAGATTCTTCATTCAAATTCTTTCGTTTTACTCTTCTTTGACTCAAGAAAAATTTTAATATATTTTATTGTGTTTTCATACCGGTAATTGTTTGATCGTTCTGGTGCATTTGGGTGGTCAGTGACTTTACTTATAATAACTATTATCCCTTTTTCTTTATCTAACATCCATCTTCTTTGATAGACGTAATCTCTATTTGCAAATAATGCCTGAAAAATAAAAAAAAATGTTAAATGAAAATTAATTAAAAGGTTAAGTATTAACTTTTTCATGTGTAAGTGATAGTGATTTTAACTAAAATTATATGTAATGTCTTGTAACTTTTAAGATAGATATTTCAATACTAACAGGCCATATCATTTCCCAATATACAATGTCACAAGTTCCAGTTTCTTCATTATTAATACACGGATCGGTGTCTAAGATAATTAGTTCTTTGGCTGTTTCATCCCATTCTTTCCTATAATCTACATTAATCTGTACCTGTAGAAAATCCTCCGCAGTAACATCATCAAAACATCCATAAATCTTATATGCATATAATCCGTCCGATTCATTTTTTCTCCATACGAGCATATCTTCACGTTCGATGAAGGGTTCCCATTCTTAAAATAAAACAGAAAGAAAAATTATATCTTATAGTCAATATTAATAATAATCAAGTGAGCAGTTAATTTATGTTTATAAATATTGAACATAATTTCTTTATAAATGACTATTCAATATGCAAATTATGTTATTTACCATCTTCACTATTTGTTACCATTACTGTTTCTCGACAATTACAATATGTAACGTTAGGCCGGACAACGTCAATGACTAATCTTAAATGGCACTTTGGACATACTACGGTTGTTTCCTTTAACTTATTAATTGCATCTATGTCTTTACAGCAACTGTAACATATAAAAATAAATTTAAAAAATTAATTTACATTTATACTTTTAATAGTTAGTTTGCAAATCATCAAATGTAACAAAAAATATCGATTTTCATTCTAACTTCAAGGCATGACGTAGTAATTATTTCATTGTAAACTTCATTTAACTTTATTTTTAAAAGCGTTAATTTATTTATAATTGATGGTAATATATACATACATGTGCGCATTTATTTATTAAAAATACATTTAGTTATAATACTGCGTAAAACTAATATAATGTAAATAATAATACAAGAAATATTATAATATATATTTTTTTAAAGTATAAATTAAACAATTAATTTTCCGAATATGCTAAAAACAATTAAAAATGAATCAAATACCATTTAAGATTACATACTTAAAAAAATCATCAATTAAAATGTGAACTACTTTCAATGCATATTATATTTTTTAGCATAAAAATATTACACATTACGTAAAAGTTAAGTGAAAAATTGAAAACGATACAAAAATGAGCAAAAAAAAAAAGTAAAAAAAAAACTTCGAGACCTCATTTAAAGATTCTACTCAACAAAAATAGAATATCGTAAAGTTGATGAATGAATTGTTGACATGCTAAACTAGTCCAATTAAGTGACCTGTGCATTTCTCGATCCGTGATCCTCTCTTTGTCCCAGTTGTAAGAAGTGACCAAGGTCGAGGCAACGATAAATTGCCTTCGATTCAGCAGCACCTTGTGATTCCACGCTCTTCTCAATTCCCTCAAATAAATTTGATTCCATATCCTCGTGTACAATTGAATAATTTGTATGGTCTCGCGTACCCGTTGCGCAATTGCGAGTTGAAATTGCTCGGTGAAGGTTCGCGCGAGGGTGCGTATACTCCGATCCAAATGATCGAGATTGATCTGACGTCGTTTCCATAATCTGACATCGCTCCATGCCAGGTCCTTCTTCGTGGTCTTAAAGTTACGCAAATGCCGCAGCAGCATCGTCGACACGTGTCTTCGTGGATACATGCTTCAACATTGTATATCAAACGACCATTCTTAAACTTGAACCTGACTCTGCTACAATCTATATACGAACACACAAGATTAAAAAAATGTGCATCACGATCCGTCTGCAAGTGTCTACACGTTACATTTATTTCAGCTTTGTTGTCTTACTTTTACAGTTTGCTGTGAACGAAGATGTAACGATGCCGCAGATGTGACATAACGTAATAGATTGGTTTTGATTGGACGATTACTTGACATGTTGGTTGATTCAAGAACAGGGGGGAGTTGAAATAAACGTGACTTTTTATTGAAATGTACTTAATTTAATGCATCTTTTCTGTTTGACAAAAGTAAACAAAACTGAAGTTGATTGCTTTTGATAAAATTAAAGAGCGAAGTCAACTATGGTAATGTTTCAATTTTGAGTTTTTTTTTTAATAAGAAATATGTAATCATGTATTGAAACAAACGTGAAGTTAGCGTAGGTTTGATGGAGCATGCGTACTTAATTTAAAACAATAAAAAAAAAAAAAATCAAATATTCAAATGATAATAAAGATAATAAAATATGTCAATATTACTTGACTACATTGAATTTAGTTATTATGTATCGAAGAATTTACAAATAAACGTTGAATAATAATTAAACTTTCATTTTACTTTGATTAAGGTGAAATAACATCGAGATTTACTGTCTCTCTCACACATTTTAGTTGAATTTACTTTAAATCTTTTAAACAACATTTAATTGAGAAAAACGCTTCTGTATGCACTTTGTATTTTATACTGGAACATTTTTACACCAAGAAATCAAATATTTATTAATAATTGTTTAAATTTTTTTAGAATAAGACATTTTGTACAAAGTAGATATTTAATTCCAAAAAATCTTCAAAATTTGATAATTAAAATTCGATTTTTTAGTGCTGAAATGTTCTTCTGTAGAACACTAAATGCATACAGAAGCGTTTTTTCGAAATTAAATATTATTTAAAATGCAATCAAAATTGAACTAAAATAAATGAGAGAGACAGCAAATCTCGATGTTATTTCACCTTAATGTTATAAACAAGGATAGCAAAGTACAACTTGAAGTAAGCGACAAAAGACAAAAACCGCCGCGATATCAAGTGTTGCAGCCATACTTCACTCTGCACAACTGCGAAATATTTACAATTAGATGCACTTCGAGAGGTGGTGAATCGAGAAATTGTTTGAAACATTGAATTAAAAAGGACGTCACGCACTTGTGCCTTGTGACAAATAAGTGCGTGTCGTAATATTTGTTTTGGCTGAAACAAAGGCGATTGCAAGAACAGTTTTTCGTCGGCTAAAAGCGAGCGAAAGAAAGTGCCCCACGTGAATCGCAGAGAAAAGGAACAATTGTGGGAAGAATGTCATCGTTGAACGCCGACAACGAGCTCGCCAACAGCGAATCAGGTATGATCCAAAGTATCGATCAAACAACACAACCAATAAATTGCGACGTTTCTTTTTTTTCGCTGCTATTCGCCCTTTTTGGATGAGCATGTTTGCCTGATAAGACGACGCGAGTCAAAGTCGCGTTTGTAACCCAATCAGTGTCCGCCATTAGCGAGATGGCGGCGTCGTCAATTTCGTGAATGTTTTTGTATATCAAATGTTTTGCCGACAAACATAAATTAACCTAACTTTTGTACAAAACGTTGTATTTCAGTGCGAAGAACGAGATCGGGACGTGCGGTTAAAATACCGCCAGCTAGAAAGACGCCTGTGAGGAAAAGCACCGCAAAAACGCGAGCGCAAAAAGCCGAGCAAATTGTTGAACTCGAGGTAAGCGCAACTCAAATTGGTTAAATGCATTACAAGCTGCAATTTAGTTTGACTGTGTATTCTTTATTTCAAGTTTATGAATATAGTGTTAGTGTGTTGTATTTAAATTACAATTGATTTCTTTATAGTTTTCTAATTGTTGTGTATATATTTACGAGGGGTTAAAATGATCGAATATTATACAAATATGGTGATTAGTAATGTTATTTATGATTTGCATTAAGTTGCATTTTTACGATTACATTTTTGGAAAGATATCTTGCCTTTTGGCGCCTCGTATTGTAAATTACATGACAGAATGTATATATATATTTATTTTGTATTTTTATTTTATAATAATTATAATGTAATTATTGATCAAGAAATAAATAACTGTGACAAATCTGCAAATTGTCTTCACTTTTTTAGGTTAGATTGTTTGTAATTAATTATTAATTACCTTATTCGTCTATGACTAGTGTATAACATTTTTACTTTATTTATTCATGTAGCTTCTTTTTTAAAATGGTTTCTTTCTTTTTTGTTTGAATAATTCAGTATTACATAAGAAAGACTTTAAAATCGTATGTACGTAAAAATATAAGCAAATTAAAATACATTATGAATTTGTATCACTATTTCATCTTTCTAGTCATATTGTAGTATTTTGTATACATATTTTATTTCAGGTAATGTATTCATACTTATTCTAAAAACACAGTACTTTTTCTTATTTTGTTTTTACATTGATTTACCTTAAAACTTATCTGTAACATGAATTAAAAAAAAGCTCGTTGATCAATATTTTATTAACAAAATATACTGTTTGTTTGTAAATGTAAAATATTAAAAGAAACAATTAATGTTATTTATTAAATCAATTTCTTACCTAAACAGTAGATAAACAAACTTCAAACTTTATCATAAATATAATATGGTACATTTAGTCGTTGGAAAATAAAGATCAAAATTGTAAATCGAAATTAAATTATGATCTGTTTTGATTAAATTATAGGTATGTAATAATATTAATTTTACATGTTGCAAGATTTAACTAAAATACTATTCTATTTTTGTTTACAAACTATAATTTTTGTAATAATATTAGGTAATAATATAATCATATTTATAACCAATTTGAAGTTTAAATAATTAAAATGAATAATACATCGATTTTAGGACGAAACTGTTGTTGAAGGGGAACCTGCAGAACAGTTAGATGAAATTCCAGAGAATGGAATGACTGAAACAAGTAATATAATAACAGATGAAACGATGGAAAGTGTAGAAAGTAATATTCAACAAGAAGTTCAAGAAGGAGAAGAATTACAGTCTGAAGAGCAAATTACATTCGAAACATTTGTACAAGATGAGGAAAATAAGCCACAAACAGAGTTCGAAGGAGTAAGTTTTATTTCTTAATGTATATTTATTGATAATCCTAGAAAAGTTGGATCTTAAAATTTATTGACGATTAATGAATAATGGGGAAATTATAAAATTAATGTATATTATTTTTTAGGTAACAGCCAACGAAATGATGGTTGAATCAAACGATGATGAACAATTTGTTTTTGACTTAAATATAGACAACATGGACAATATGGAGAACATAGAAAATATGGAAACTATGGAAAATATGGAGACTATGGAAAGTGTGGAAAATATGGAAAATGTAGAAAATATGGAAAATATTGAAAATATGGAAAACATGGAAAATATTGAAAATATGGAAAATATCGAAAATATCGAAAATATGGATGAGTCAATGAACGAACAAACATGTGATGTGGAATTAAAATTAGATGAGAATGATGATAATAACGATGTTACTTTACAATTACATGACATTGATACTAAAAATGAAGACATGACATCCATGGAAACATTTGAAATGCAAGAAAAAGATGAAATAAAGAGTGAAGAGAGTCACCCGGCTGAAACTGAAATGACCAAAGACGAAGAAGAGGCGAAGCAAGAGCAAGATAAACAAGAAGTTGAAGAATCAAAGGATGTGGCTGAAGATAACACTAATGGTGAATTGAAAAAAACCGAACCAGACACCGAAGCAGTTTCAGAAGATGAATTGCCAAATGAAACTTCGACTAAGGTAAAAATTTATATTTGTTAAATTATTTATTTCGAATTTCAATATAAATTTGATATAACATAAATTAATTACATACTGATATGTATAGGAGCCAGAAACAGAAGCAGTTTCTGACGAAGAATTACCCGTAACAGCAACTGCTGATTTAGGAGAAACGGAGTCAGTTTCAGAAGATGAATTACCACCAGATGGAGATCGAAAGAAGAAGTCGTCTTCAAAATCTGGAAGTAAAAGTCTTGAGCAGCCTAAAACAAACGGCGGTGGTAAGAAAAACGAACATACTATTTTTTCAAACTAATTCGACGATTAATTAGAATTGTTTTTAATGTTCAAATGTTTAAATCATTAGCAAAACGTAAATTGAGCACAGAAGGTGAATATGATCCTAATTCGCCAACATCCGAAAATAACGACGAGGCTCCAGCGAAGAAAGCAGCTCTGTCGACTGGAACAGATGGTGATGAAAAATCGGATGCTAAGCCAGCTTCGCCGAAAAAGAAAGCTCTTCCTGAGCTCGAAAAATATTGGAAAGCCGTAAACGAAGACCCGGCTGATTTTACTGGCTGGACGTATTTACTACAATATGTGGATCAAGAGGTAAACTTGTAATCTATCATTTTCATTAAAATAAAATTGCATTATCTCATATATATTAAAATAATTGAATACTTTTGTACAGAATGATGCGGAAGCCGCGCGTGAGGCTTATACAAAGTTCTTGCAGCGTTATCCCTATTGCTACGGTTATTGGCGGAAATTCGCGGACTACGAAAAAAAGAAGGGCAATCCCGATAATGTACAAACGGTGAGTTTATTGTTGCTAATATTAGTTAAAAATTAAACAGACGTTATTTTGATGGTACATTACTTAATTAACGCAAATCTAATAAAATAATAGCTCGAGGTAGGAAGACGCGTGGGCAGTGTGCACGCACGTAAATATGGTTTTCCCTTCCAACAGCCTAGCACGTCTTGCGGCACCCATTCGACTCTCCTCGTTTACCGAGTAGCAACCGATTATAATCATTCCATTAATGGAATCACAATGCTATTACTTATTGAATTATTATTTTATTTTAATCGATTACATAAATTTAGTATATACTGTGTACGTAAGAAACAACAATCGAGTTTGTCGCGCATACATACGATGATATATACATATACATACCTATATATTTATCTTTGTGTGTGTTTTTTACTTATCAATTACTGTAAGCATATGTACCATGTAGCTTACCAATGACTTTATTACTAAGTATTGTAAACATTATGCCATAAGATGCGTTATACAAATGAATATATAAATATAATGGGAGGAGATGTGGGGGGAAGCTTAGTTTGCATATCTCGAGTCAAAATGACTTAGGAGACGCGCGCACAAGTGCCACGGCAAACGAGCAGCAAGACTGTTTGGCGGAAGAGGCGGAGCTGCCCAATTGATTTGAACGACGCTCTCCCATTATAAGGTGAATGCATATTGTTCTGCAATCTCTCTGTGTTAATTATTACGTATTTTCATTTACAGTACGCGTTCCAATACTGTGAGTATTTATTAATAAAATGAAACAAAAATGAAAACAAAAAACCAATACGCTTATCACCGCTCTGAGATATAATATTAGGTTTAAGTTAATACCCAAAATCATTCGACATAAGCTTTTACACTTTGAGCATTATAAGCACACTTAACCGTTGTATGCAGGTGTTCGATCAAGGTTTGAAAGCAATATCGCTCAGTGTCGATTTGTGGCTTCATTACATCAACCACTGTAAAGTTGTTTATGAAAAAGATGAGGAAAAAATGAGGGCACAATATGAAAGGGCTATACAAGCGTGTGGCTTGGAATTCAGGTAATTTTCTTTTCTTCTTTTTCCTCTAAGTGTCTACATATATGTATCAAAATTCACATTATAATAATACAAACTCTTTTCAATTAATTCGTAGATCTGATCGTTTATGGGAAAGTTACATTAAATGGGAAACTGAAGGCAAACGTCTAAATCGAGTATTAGCACTTTATGATCGTCTTTTGTCAACTCCAACAATGGGCTATACACTACATTTTGAAGCTTTTCAAGAGTTCGTATCATCGAATGCTCCAAATCGAATTTTAAGTGTTGACAATTTTCTCGCATTGCGACAAGAAGTTAAAGCTATGCTGAAATCAGACGATCAAAGCAATTCAGTGGCAGATGATGCGCCACCTGGTGAAGATATGCCGCCACATGATCTACCACCTACTGATGAGGAAACTAGAGCAATAAGAGAAAAAATCATCACGAGTAGACGAAAAATGCACAAAGCTAATGTCAATGCTGTTGCAGCAAGATGGACTTACGAAGAGGGGGTAATTGATGACACTTTTGTTATTTAATTTTATAATTTTATTAGCATTTGTTCTTCAAAATATAATTTGCATTTTTTAATCATTTCAGATCAAAAGGCCATATTTCCACGTTAAACCTCTCGAACGATGTCAGTTAAAGAATTGGAAGGAATATTTAGATTTTGAAATAGAACAAAAGGATCACAATCGAATTGTTATTCTTTTTGAAAGATGTTTAATCGCGTGTGCGCTGTATGATGAATTTTGGATGAGGGTAAATATTTTTTATTTTTTAATTACTTCTACAATATTTATTATGATTTATGCAATATTGTGCAATTTTCATCCACAAATAATTATTCTTTCAGTATATTCGTTATTTGGAATCTCTTAAAGGCGACTATTCTGAAAAAATTAGAGACGTATATACACGTGCGTGTACGATACATCATCCAAAGACGCCGAATTTACATTTACAATGGGCAACTTTCGAAGAAAGTCAGGGCAACTTTACTCAAGCAGCATCTATTTTAGAGAATGTTGACACTTTGAATCTTCTCCCAAATACATTACAAATTGCCTACAGAAGGATCAATTTGGAACGACGTCGTGGTGATTTGGAAAAAGCTTGTACTCTATATGAAAGTTATATTAATAGTAGCAAAAATCGCACGATTGCTAATCACATTGTCATCAAATATGCCCGATTTTTGTGTAAAATTAAAAATGACATAGATAAAGCTATCAAAGTTTTACTTAAGGTTCGCAAACTTAACATTCCTATATAATATTTTGTATTCTAATAAAAATAAGTATTCTAAATGATATTTATGTTTATATTTAGGCCACAGAAAAGGATAAGGATAATCCAAGATTATATCTACAGTTGATTGATCTTGGTCTTCAAAGAATGCCAGTTGACGTACACGAAATCGTTGGCTATATGGATTTATTCATTGATCGTGAACATGCTGACCTGGAGCAGAGGGTATTATTTGCTCAACGTAAAGTCGAATTTTTGGAAGATTTTAGCCCGGATATAAAACAAGTGCTTAAAGCGCATGAACAGTTCCAAAAATGTATCAAACAAGCCAAAGAGCGAAAGAAGACAAAAACTGAAGATAGTAAAGTGTAAGTTGAATTGAATATTAATTTGATTAATAAATGAAAAGTGCTTGGTATTTATTATATTTGATTAATTACAGTGATGCCACACCACCGAAAAAAGCAAAAACGAATGACCAAGCAGTCGCACCACCTCCACCTTCTATGAGTTCGCAATCGTCGTACCAATATGGCAGTGGACCTAGTGGACCATACCAGTCGCAACAACAATTCCAAGGAAGCCAGTATAGCAGTCAAAGTGGTTATCAACAAGGTTACCAACAGTATCCACCACCTTCAGATCCAAACTACGCAAACTATCAAAATTGGCAGTACGGGCAAGGTGGACCACAGGCATACGGTCCGTATAACCAGTGGGGTTCTTACAATTATTACTAATAGTAGTCGATCGCGAATTCGTTTTACTGTGTCCATTTAAGACAAAGAACTGTATATTCTCTTATTATAAGTTTATGATGATTTAATAAATAAAACACATGCGCGTTTTTTTTATTTAATGTCACGTGTATATGAAATCAAATCGACAGTTTTGGGTGTCGACGAATTTTAGATGTTTCTATGTCAAAATTAGCTTAGCTTTTAAGTTTGTATAAACAAGTTACGAAATAATCGACGAAGTTTTCATTACATCACCAATTCTCATTAGATTTTATATTAAGTATAGTTTCTGTTTATTACAATTCAGAAATATATTTTCTCTTAAATAGTTTGTAGTCTTCCGTACAATTAAATACATTTTTGTTGATATTGTTTATTCTGTAATTCATTTTCAGTTTTTCTCTTAAAAATCTTAAAATTCATATTTTTAATAAATTTAATTACTGTTTTAACATTCATTTTTTATGTATAAAAATAACATGTTTCTAAAGTATAAGAAAAAACAATAATTTTCCTCTTAAATTAAAGTTTCCTGAACTTATGCAAGAAAACTTATTCTAAGATCAATTTAGAAGTATGTGAATTAAACGTATTTAATGCACTAATATTAAATAAATTTGTCTTTTATCGAATTTCACTACAAATAGTTATGCATTTTGGAGCAGTTTCTGCTATTAAAATTATAATAATAAATACATTTAATGTAATTATTTTAATTTTATTACAAGTTATTATAAATAAATCACACTTTCACTGCAAGTCATCGATGCCCAACACTGATTAATCGTTATTTTTTCAGAAATAATTTTAATAAATAATCCTATTATGTAAGAAAATAGTTGAATTTATTACTTGTTTGTACTTTGATTTTATTTCAATGTCACAGGTGATAGTTGTGTTTAATCGTCAGAGAAAAAAATTCATGGTTTAAAATCATGGAAGTATTCATGCTTTTCTTACAGTGTATTTTCATGCGATGTTTCAATAAAGTTATATTTTGAAAGAATAATCGATGTCATCGAAATCAACGAAATAAAGTATGAAACTAATGTCGAAATACTTTAGGTAATATGTCTTGACAACATGTTGGTTTTAAAATGTATTCATACTTTTAAAATTTAAACCATGATCACTTTTTCTGTATAAATACCTTTTCGGAATACAAAAGTTAATTAGAATTCGTTTTTATATTCAGTCAAATCTCTGTATATATGTTGTATTAATTCATCTGTAAGATAATTTCATATTAGAAAAAGAGATGAAAGTATCCGAATGAATTAATGAATCTAATTACAAACACCTGATGCATTGACTAACATATTTTGTCAGTTATATATGAATGTAACGCAACATTTGTAAAAATATTAAAAAGTCATTTATTTTCCAACTTAAAAAAATTCATCTTTTAGAATAGTTTAATAATACACAGTGATTTTATAACTGAGTTACAAAATTAAAAAAAATATATTTTCATCATTTTTAGAAGAATGCTTAAATATAAGTTTTGATTTTTGTTTAAAAAAAGAATCATTTTTATCATTCAAAAAATGATAGGAGTGCTTTTTTAGTTTATATTGTAAAAATCGATAGTGTACACAATAATACATTTTGATGTATAGTATCAAATAAATGCTATATTACAAATAAAAATGTAATCAAAGTTATTTCCTGAGTTTACTTTTTAACAAATTAAAATATTTTCTTATCTTTAAGAAATCTTTTTCTAAATTAATAAACACAATTTAAAAACTGTTTATCATTTATTTATAAATACATGGCAGTTAAAATATTACATAAACTTGAACTAATCAAATTCAAGGAAATGAAATGAAAGTCGAATGTATTTTAAAGATATATCGCATTCTATCTAATTATATACATGTTAAATAATTATATTTAAAAAATGTCTTTTTAGCAATAATGTTACGCAGTTAAAAATAAAATAAATCAGTTTCAAATATGGTAGAAATAAAAAAAAATTCTAATTCCTTATTTATTAATAAACATAAAGTCATTGGCTAAATTTGTTTTACATCAAACTTTAAGCATTACTAATATGACAAAGTTAATAATCTAGGTATTCTTATCAATAAAACAATTACGGACTTATAGATTTCTCTTTTTTTATAAAATATATTTATTTTATTTCAAACGAATCTCTCTGTGATTATTTAATATAATTTGTAACATCTACAGTCACATACATCGAACGTCAAAGCATGAACAATCTTAACGCAAGATCACGATAATTGTTAATCAATTTGAGATACGAAATTATTTATATTGCACAATTTCAAACTAGAAATGTAATAATTCTCAAATGATTTTTTTTTATTATTCAGAAATTAAATATGATGGTAAGTATAAAAGTAAAATATCTAAAACATACAAGATGTTATTATTATCGTCTTGTATTAAATATAATGATATGATCGTCGAAGATTTTGTTTCTTTCAAAACGAAAATGTATTATTAATAATATAACTTAAAATTTTCGCTAAAACATTGTCATGCTGTTTTGTTCAGGCTACAACTGCACTCGTTGGCATTTGATTAACTCCACATGTACCATCACCTCGATAAACTCTATAGTAGCCTTGTTCACCCCATCTTTCACCCCAACTGTTCTTTATTATCCAATAAGGCAAATCTTTCTTGAAAATTGGATATCCTGAAACACGTCAGAACAAATTTAAGACAATTGTTTATACAATTCTTGTTAAAAAATATGTTAAATAAAAAAACTTACGTTTGATTCCATATCCAACAATCAATACACCATGATCTAAATTTTTAGGATTACATAAAAATTTGTAGGGATGTGAAACACCACCAACATAGAACTGCATAGCATTTGCATTAATTCCAATCGAAATCGGGCCATTTTGAACCAGCCACTGAGCCATTTGCGTTTCGTTACTCGTAATATTCAAACCCGACGTAATTTGTACTTTAGCCATCTTTTTGTTAAAGTGACACTTCTCGTCTCGTCCATCGTACGGATATTCATCTTCAGTTTCTAATCCTCCCATTTGTTCTATTGCTTCGTATGCAGTGTTGGGTAATCCACCGCTACAACCGTCATCATATTTGTCACAGTCAACTAACTCCTGTTCCGACAATGAATACAATTCACCATGTTTAATCGCATACAAAGATTCAATATTTCCAGTCACTGAAAATGCCCAACAGGAACCACATGCGCCTTGATCCTTGACCTTTGTAACAACATTATAATGTCGCCAATCATATTCTTCGGGTAACTCTATGTCGGGAATTTTTGCTTGAGACAATGGAAGAGCGTTTTCATTCACTTCTTTGAGTTTTAATCCTGTATGATACTTTTTGAATTCTTCCACAGTCAAGTCTGCGAACTGAGTTATACCATAACGTCCAGTGCCCTGTTCAGTTCTTATTAATTCGCGGATTGTCTCTAAATTTTGTCGGAAAATTTCAAGTCTTCGTTCCTCTTCCTCAGCTGACGAGTACTTTTTGTCATACTTTTCCATAAATCCTTTGAATAATCCTTCCTCTTTCCACTTTTGTCCAGCATATTGCATTCGTAAGTTATAGTTTTGACCACGTAATGATCTTCGTTTTCTAGATTTGTCTTTGCTGTCTTTGCAGTCTACTTTGATATCAGGGCTGCCTTTGTCTAACCAAGGTCTTGACCAGATTGTCACAAGACATGTTCTAGTATTCGCATCATCCTTTGGATGACAATTCTCAGTTTGACCTTTGGTACAATTACTTTCTCCAATTTGTATTAAAATCTCATACAACATACCAGCTACCACTTGGGACTTTGCTTCTTTGATTTCCATCAATATTGGCTGATCTGCTCCTTCATAAAATGTGGTGTATTTTGAAATACCTAAAGCCGCATATTTCTGAACTTCTGGATCGTTAACATCAAGTGGACGCTTTCCACCGACCAAATCTCTCTTTCTTCTTTGCGGTTGTTCGCAATTAAATCCCCACATTGTCAAATTGTTTTTTTCTTTGATTGGAACGTGAATCTTAAAGTCACAGGTCACTGTAAAAGGATCATCTCTTAGATAACAATTGTCCGTGTCTTTCATTTCCTTTGTGCAATTGCTTTCGGCAAGTTTGGCCCTGATATCATAATTGACTCCATTTACAACCTGACTTAAAGCATCAATCACTTCAACGAGTACCATCTTATTTACACCTGGGTACTTTGCGTTATATTCAGAAGCAGCAAAAGTTGCGAATCTTTTTATCTGCAAATCATTTATATCTTCGGTTCGTTTTCCACCGAGCAACATTTCCCGTTTCTTACGTGATGGAGTTTCTTCTTGTCCTTCTTCGACGCATGTTGAATGTCGAATTGTCGGTGGTCCCAATGGTCTCATTCGATTTACTTCTACTTCCATTTTACAAATGTTAGTTGGTCCAACTAAATCTGCCATGCATTTACGATCCAATGCTTCCTTTTCTGTGCATTTTGTATTTATTACCTAAAATTAAATATTCAATTTATAAAAATATATATTTTGCATATTTATTAGTAATCATTATTAGAAATAATTTACCTTTAAAGTAAAGTGATAAACACTTTCGTCATCTGTTTCCTTTTTAGCATCAAGGACATCTAATACCAATCTCTTATCATTATCTTCGTCCATTCCATCGAGAATGTCAACAACGATTTGAGCCAATTTTCTTATGAATATTCTCTCCGCAGTTGGTAATAACGAAAGTTGCCGTTTAGCTCGGATTGGCATTTGTTCATCTGATGGTAGTTGCATTTTAACGTATTCTTCAACAACGGGCACTCTGCTGTCAGGAGTTGTACTTTTTTCTCTAATTGGCACATCAAAGTCTTTCAAAAATTCATCAAATTCTTTGTACTTGTCTGCGAAGTGAGCTGGTGATTCACTTTTCATTGGATTATTAGATTCATTTTCTGATACTGCAAAATAAATGATTACAGTGATTAATAGCTGAATGTAATCCAAAATCATTTTGTTCTATCTAATACTATTTTAAATTTTCTTTTATTTGAAAGAGAATATGCATTGAGCGTTTATGTAAAACTAATGATTAAATGAAGATTTTCATCGCTGTCCCATTTACATGCCGGTTATCAATTTGCTTTTTTTTATTTTATAAACTACAAAATATTCAATCTTTGCACCAACACGAGAACGCGATATCATGCTTGTTTACGATATTGACATATTAACTCGACAGCTTCATCAAAGTTCAAGCTAATATATACAGTTTTGTTAAATATATTTGATTTGATGATAAATTTAATATTCTGAATATTTATACTATTTTCTTCACACTTTTTCATTTCATTAGCATTTCATTAGATAGAAAATTAAGCAATACTAACAATCGAGAATAATTAATACGTTTACGTTAATTAATAATTTATTAAGAACAAATTTTATTCATTGTTTACTTGTATTTGAATAATACACACCAGCGTGAGTCAATTTGCCTTCTTGAGCAACCTGATCATATTCATAAGATTCCGGTTTAACGAAAGTTTGCATCGTCTCGTCTTGATTTGTTTCCTCGAAGTTGTTGACGTTCACTTCGTTAGGTGTATTACTTGAATCAGTACAATTATTTTTAACAATTCTGCGTTTATTTTGTGCTTGCCATGGTTTTTCGTCCACCGTAACCAAGCATATTTTTGATGGTGTATTTGGCTGTATGGAACACTCCGATCGATGAATTAAAGAGGACTTTAAGCACGTTGAATTGATAATCTCCATCAATATTTCATACCGGACCTACAAAATAACAAAATGTATATATTATTCATTCATTCATTATGTTATTTATACATGTATTTATATTCTTTTCTTTTCTACATACCACATTTAAATTCGGCGGAACTGATCGAAGAACTTTAATGAGTTCCACCAAATTATACTTGAAATCAGTCGCACTGTATTGATCCATCGAATCGAGAATTTCTTCAACAAGTTGATATAATCCTGGCACATTAGTTTTCAGTTCATAAGGACACCCTGGACAATACTGCGGACCAGGTTTTACAGCAACGAATGGCTTATCAATCAAGGCTCTTCTTTCCAATTCTTCAATGAACTGTATCTGAGGATCAATGATTTGCTTTTGTAATTCATTGATGATGATTTGGTCTTGCAAGCTAGCCGGAATGGTTTCTCTATGTCTGGAGACATATTTGGAATTGAATGCGTTCGGAGTTGGCGATGACGGTGAACATTGAATGGCACTGGACTCAAATGTAATTGAGTCAAGTTGCCGTTGAACGTCAATAACACAGGTCTCACGTGGACATATTCCCGTGTTGACATTGCAATTTAATTCAAGTTCCACGATAATCCGGTAAGTCGTCTGGGGTTGATTGTTCTACAAATAATCATATAAATCATTGTATTACATCATTAAATCTTTAATTAAATTCCTTATAATCATTCAAGATAATTGAAGATTATATAAGAATTGTATATTATATATTAAACAAACATTCGATGTAATTGGACGTAAGTTTATTAATTGGGAATCTGAGATGAGTTTTGTTTCTTCTTCTTCTTCTGCGAACTGATGTATAAGTAATATGATAGAAGTCGATAATTAATAAATCAACTTTCAGATTAAATAAATAGAGCATTTGCTGTTATCGCGAAGTTAAATTACATTCGCGTTAAAAGTTTAAGAATTAAATCATATGTATACATTTGAATGGACACCATTCCTTGAATTCAAATTAGATTATAAGCTTCAAATTGTACAAGTTAATCGGAGATGAGTGACATGTTTATGATAAGCAATGTAATACAATATTTTGGTTCATGTTACATTTTCTGCAAATAATTTTAAATACTTTTTCAATAATACTCTTGTCTTTATTGTACATTTACATTAAATATAAAAAATAATTGAAACAAAGAATTATTTATAATCATTCATTACCATACAAATCACTGAACGTTTCTCGTGTTCTTAAGCATATGTAATTCATTAAAATGTTCTTTTAACACTTTTTCCTCATTGAATGAATGTAATGCTATGTTAAATGAATACAAATATACGATACATTTAATCGTGTTTTTTATCATGTTTTAAAAATTGTAAAACTGTATGTTTTACATTATATATATATATATATATAAAATACTAAGATGTTAATGTTCCTAGAAAACTGAGTTATTTGTACAAGTCAAAAGCAACAATAAAAATCGCATAAATTATTATAGTCATAAATAAATTCAATGGATTTGTATTGAAAAAATACGTACTCAATAAGGCGTAAAAAGTTATTCATTGAATAATTGCTACTTTCCCGGTCTATATTATTATAATAATGCATTGTTTATTAATAAGATATTGATTAATTAGCAACCGATTCAGTTTGAAATAATGCATAAATTATATATTTAATATTTAAAAATAAGAAAAACTTTTGTTTGAAAACATTCAGTTACTGAGTTTTATGTTCAAAAAAGTATCATTACTCTTCCCAGATATAATTATGACAAATAAAACGAGTGTTAATGAATATAATTAACAAGGAAACATTCGTAAGAAAAATGTATTTGTAGAAAATGACTAAAATCTAATAATACATTCAGAAGAAGTAGGGATGGAAACAAATGTAATTTCATATTTGAAGTTACTTTTCAAAAAGTTTTTACTTGTATGTACTTTTTTAATGAATAACTTAGTTATAATATAAACTTAATTTGAACTATATAAGAACTTTTAAAGTATATTTTATTTATAAAGCATAAAATAATACATTGATATTTTTTGTCATTCTAATGAAACAATATCTTAAATCTATATATAATAATGTATATATATTGATTAAAGTTGATTGACTAATAACGGTATTTTGATTATTGTTGCAATGGTTTACCAATCAGAGACACAGTCATTACCAATAAAAGTTATGTAAATTCGCAGAAGGAAGTATATTTTATGCGGAAATTGATCAACTATAAATTACGCACATTATTGTTCCATGTGAAATGCGTTTTAGATTCTCTATTATACAATGATGGTTTCACGCAATGCTTGAAAAATATAGTTTGACAAATAAACTCTTCTGTTCATACATTTTCCAATCATTATTATATTTATATTTTACTTCAAAATTGAACTATATTTGTATCTGCGCTTTATTAATATAAATAGATTGCATTCGATGTTTTATTTTTACTTCATTTTTTTGTGGAATAATGAAGTTATCTTTTTGTAACATATAACGGAAATCTATTTTCAATTAAATCAATAAATTAACTAAAGAAAATGCCATTTTTACTACTTTGTTGAATGTTTACAATTAAAAAGACCAATTTAAAACATTATCTTCGTATTAAATGGAAATTATCAATTATCGTTCCAAATTAAAGAAAAACAGACGTAAGAAAATATCTTGAATCATTTTATAACTGTTGTTTCTTTTGTTGTTTGTTCAATATAAAATAATTTATCTAAACAAAACCCAAGAAAGACTCAAGAAAAATAAGACGATGATTCATTTATAATTATCATTACAAAAAACACAATCATTTAGCTTGAAGTTCGCACGATTAAAGTGACAAACAAAACAAACTTGCGTGAGACAAATAAAAGGATTGATGAAAACCAACAAACCAAATTTACAGCTATCACAAAAAGATCGCGCAATGTTCCCTCACATTGCGATCATTTCGTTTAACTACATCTAATCATTTTGTTAAAAACTGCAATTGCATTGAACATATATTTGGTTAATCTTAAATTCAGCATAATCGCAAATCATTCTTCAAATGAATAACACTTAACATAAACCCAAGAAAGACTCAAGAAAAATAAGACGATGATTCATTTATAATTATCATTACAAAAAACACAATCATTTAGCTTGAAGTTCGCACGATTAAAGTGACAAACAAAACAAACTTGCGTGAGACA
>JABFPJ010001852.1:0-22660 GCA_022817425.1 Gryon sp. ZL-2020 | reverse complement strand
AAAAAAAAAAAAAAAAAAAAAAAAAAAAATACCGTTTATAAGTAATAATCCTTAGATTTATCCTCGACTGTCCAAGATTCAATATTCATTATCCACTCTAAAGTAATATTGTTATCAATACAAAAATCATTCTAATTCTTTCGACTTGTTCATAAATTCACAAGTATTCTTCAAGCAGTATAAACGTAAGAATTGTGATAATAAGTATAAATATGTTACAGTAGAAGAAAAACGAAAACAAAATTCTTACCCGTTGTTCGATTTTCCCAAACTTTCAATAACGTACGCATTGTCACAGGAATACTCAGACACCGTTGTAAGACTTTGCCAATGAGTTCGGTTGTTTGTTCATTATTACCACTTGTGACTCCATAAAGACGACACTTTAAAGACGAAATATCGACGAGATCCAGCTCAGCCGTTGCGATTGTCTCTTCGAACGGATGTTCCATGCTGACCGATATGCACTGCCATGAAAGTGCGCTTATTTCGAACATTGTTGATTGTTCGAGATCCTGTCGAGCTGATGGTCTTACGCAGCTTGAAATAATGGTGTTGAAAAGTGCTTGTTGACGAAGATACACTAATATCTGCGGCACATGCGCCGGATGCGTAAATGGAACACTTCCGATCAAAACACCTTCCATCGTTTTATTCTCTGTCATGCAGTAACAATGTTGTTGATCTGGCAAAGTCTGTTAAAATATTATTTATTATTATTATTATTTTTTTTTTATTATGATGAAATGGATGAAGAAAAAAAGTAAACTTACAACATAAAGTCCTTTGTTATTTCGACTATCTAATTGTCCATTACTCGCATGTTGTACGATCAAACTCAACAATGGTTGTGGCGTGGATACATCCATACATTCGAGTTCCGTAACTTTTTGTATCCGTCGCACCAACTCTAAGCACATCGGCATTTTATTAGCTAATTTTAGAACGAAGCACGCAGGTAACATGGAAGAATTCATACTGTTCAATGCTGCATAAGTTGGAGTACTGTAATAAAAAAGATAAACATTATTTTTGTTGATCTTGTGAATTATAATGTAAAGTTATACTCATATTACTTTATTTATTTATTGTATTATTTGCAATGTTATAATTCTAAATGTTTTAGAGTATGTACCTTTTACCAGCTAAATTCTTATTTACAGTGATGATATTCGTAATCGGTAATTTATGCGCAGTTGATCCTTCCAGACAAACGGTTATGGAATGGCCTAATTTTCTAGAAACTATAGCTTCTAAGCTCAGCGTATCACAGTTATGGCTTTCGCGATCAATCAGGTCGTATGGCGACACAAAATATGTCAATTTCATTGGATGACCGCCTTTTCGTCGTTCCAAAATACCTGCAAAATCCATATTGTTTTAACCATAAAATATAAAACTATTTTGATTAATAAAATGTAATTTTCTTTTCTTTGTAATCTTACCAACTGGACTTTTATGCACAATATTAAATGGCTCTTTCATAAAATTTTGCAGTTGTGCTAAGATGCCTAAGTCTGCTTCCAATGACTGTAATGCACTAAATGCTTTAGTTTTAATCTTTTTCTCCGCGTTGAGCTGATAAATCGAAATAAGGCCTTCGAGTTGTGCTGTGAAATCTTGAAAATCTCCTCGGGAAAGACACGCCACAAGTTCTTCGCAACTCTAGATCAATCAATTAAATTGAATTATTATTTATTAATCATTTTAAAATGATTATTAGTTATTCAATATTGTTATCCTTTTTACCTGATGCTCATTCTTTCCTTCGTGATTTATTTTAACATCTTTAACTGCACCCGTTGATTCAAGTTGAACTTCAACGAAAAACATATCGGATGATATAAAAACTTCAGTTCCATGATGGGAGGGCGTAAATTTTAATCTAAAAATTAACAAAAAATAACTTTTAAGTTTAAACATAACGAGAAAAAAAATTAATAAACAATTACTTGCTATATTTTTTAACTAAAATACATGATAAGATAAAATAGCATTGTTCGTTTATACACATATATTTATATATATTTACCCTAATTGCCTCGATAAACTTTCTAATCGTTCCATCATAGACTGTAACGATATAACTTTGATGGAGTGTTGTAAAGTATCCAAGCATTTTTGTAGTTGACTTTTTTCCACATTATCCAAAGCAAACCTTTTATCCTATAAATGATGATTACATAATGTTTAATAGTTATATGCATAATATACATTTCAATTGATCTTTTTATGCACGTTTTTTTATTCTCACCAACATCGCCATTCTCATATTCTTCGCAGTTTCGATTAAAGGTTTGAGGGTGGATGCTTTGGAGCGTAATTTCTCCATCAAGAGTTCCATTTGCCATTCTTTTGCTTTGTCAATAATTAATCCGCCGCCACCACTGGCCGGCTGACCAGCTGTTAAATCATTATAAATAAATATATATTAAGTTGAAAGTTGATTATACAAAACAAAAGGTATATTTAATTTTAATTATTTTTCTATAAAATAAATATATAATTAAACACTTAATTGTATTACATCATTCAAAAAATAAGCAAACTAAGAAAACTATAAACAAACAAAAACTGCCATTGAAAAGTTGAAAAGATAAGAAAGTGGGGACAAAAAAGGTAAACTTACGTTTTTTCACAGACATGGTCGAAAATTAAAAGATAAAAAAACGAAAGCAAAAGTTTCGTAAGCGGAAATAATGCTGATCCACAATTTCTAAATCTGGACTGAGAATGCTGAAAGAGACAGTCATTAATAGATGCTACAGCATAAACTCAAAAGGAAATCGAAGAAAAAAAAAAGAATGAAAAAAACGATACAAATTGTTATGTTTGTTGTTGAATGTACTAACCGTGGGGCATCTGAGCAGTTTGTGTGTCCATGCAGCAGCCGTTGAGTGAGACGACGGCGGCACTGCTCATAATACGCCGTGCGTGGACGCACACGCTCGTCGTCGCGCGTTTCGAGCAAACCACCAACAAATCGTCGAGCTGTCTGTCTCACATGTTGAAAGGTGATTGGACTCGGTGAGCACACAAACACACGACGACTTGGGGCTCAAAATGAACGCCAGACTGGATCGTCTGCAACGCCGTCGTCGTCGTTGTTCGTTGGACGTGCTGCTCAAACAGCGACCAATTTCCCACCCGACCTCCTAACCTTCGCGCATCGCACACGCAAACCACCGCAATATGCAATACGTATGACCAATGTTGCCAGCTTAGCAGCGTCGTAACGGCACTTCTTTCTTGCTTTTTACTGTACTTTTGTCAAACCAACCCAGCCCTATCCGACTTTGGCGTTTCTATATAGGCATCACTGTTCTCGTAATGTCCAGAAAAATTGTAGATGACGCTACAATCTATGTGGCCTGTTGAAATTCAGAAAATATTTGAAATGAAACATCCACAAAGACTGTACGATATAACACAAAAGCGGTTGCAGTTAAACAACTTTTTTACCTTTTTCTTTAATTGTTGTTGAAATAACAACAATTACTCTTATTAGCTTTATGTAGATCATATGTAAAGATAATACCTACTTGCTTATAACTTGTATATATTCTTATAAAATATAATGATTAGATTAAAAAACGTTATATTTAAAAAAGTTTGATAATTAAATAATTAGTAATAATTGTAAACTAAACAATTCCTATATAAATATAAATAATAAATAAATATGAATAATAAATAAAATCTGTTGACAGTGTGAAAATGAATAAATGAATATTGGCATTTCTGTTTCAATAATGTTGTCACACCTGAGGACGCGGTCTTTTTTTAACTGACTCTCGCTTACCTGCTTACTGCAACACGAACTGATCTTGAGTGAAAGGCGCTTTCAGTGAAACAAGTCTTGTCGCTTTACAGGATACTTATGTGACACAAAATGTTACTAAAAATCATATTTGTTTTATTCTTAGTCTCACAATTTTCAATTAAAGACACATTAACATTACGCGGTAAGTTGATTTACAATTTTTTTCGCTAAACGTTTACTATTATTAAGATTTTGTTTATCGCGTATGTGAAATGGAATTTTTCTAAGGAATTTATAACTTGACTTTCGTACGGTTTCAGATTTCTTTCATTCTCTTTTACACGCTCTTCGCTTGATACTTTCTTTGTATATACCGTTAACAAAAATCAAACAAATCAATTGCCGTTTCAATACTCACAACTTACAATTATTTTAATTTTTTAAATTATTTTTTTGTAGTAAACTGGTTTTTATTTTTATAAAACGCAAATGAATACAAAAATATATATTAAATATTTAATGTAAATTTTAATTAAATATCAAAAAAATATAATATCAGTGGTAAAGAAATGCATTGTGAATATTATAACCCGATATCATCATTCTTAATATGTTAATAATAAAATTGTTTACTACATCGTAGAATAATGTTACTCTTATATCATATTGGCATAAATTAATATTGATTTCAGAATGTTACATCAATTTTTTCTTCAGCAAAATTAATTTTCCATAAATACGTTATATAAATGATAAATAACATTTTCTTCATATTATGAGTTCATACAAGTATTTTACACATAATAAAATTTTCTATTTTTATTCAACGATGGTGCAATAATTTAAATGTCATCTTTGTCGTTTGACATTTAATAATAAATAAATTAAATGTATAGTAATTTTACAAGTTTTTTTCAAGTCAACTAAATAATTAAATCATCGAATATGTTTAATTGACTTGAAAAAAAAATTGTTTAATATGCGTTTTTATTTATTTTTTTATTTTTATATAATTATTACATGAAAATAATATATCTTGTTGTATATTAATTAATCGCGAAAAAATGATTACAAGAAAAGTGCATGAAACTTATTAAATTTATTCATCAATTCTTTAAATGAACAAGTGGGTGCACACATAATAGAATATAATGCACATAATATGTGGGAAGAAGCATGCTTTCTTCCGGTTGCTTTTTTAACTTCTCCCCTTTAATATAATGGAAAAGAATAATTTATCATTTTCCTGTATTGCGAAAACTTATTTGTTGCTTGTATAAAAATTATATACATATTTATGTCTCTTTTAGAAAATATACGTCCACCACATGATAAAGCTGTCGTTTGTTATGTTGCCTCATGGGCGACGTATCGCCAAAACAGAGGATCATTTAATTTGGATAATATACGACCAGAACTCTGCACCCACTTAGTCTACGCATTTGCTGGCTTAAACGTTACTTCGTGGAGTATACGAAGTCTCGACAATTATTTAGATACAAGCGATGATTATGGTAAGACAATTTAATTTAATTTCATTTAAATCAAATAAGTTTTAGACATTCTGTTATACGATTTTCTAAATTGTTAAATACTAACTGGTATAATTTTTTAGGAAAGGATAACTACAGAAAAATGACTTCCCTTAAATCACAATATCCTGGTTTAAGAATATCCATTGCTATTGGTGGATGGAATGAAGGAAGTGCAAATTATTCAGCTCTTGCCAGTTCAAAGGGAAACAGAGAAGCTTTCATAAGCAGTGTTATTTCGTTTTTGAAGTAAGTTTCTTAGGTCTAATGATTTTTGAAGTTTCTTTTAATATGTTGCATTTTAGTGAAATTTATTAATTGAATGTTATTTAATGATAGAAAGTATGATTTCGATGGTCTTGATCTCGACTGGGAATTTCCCGGAAGAAGAGGCGGGTCGCCAAGTGATAAGGAAAACTTTGTTTTATTAGTACAGGTACAGTATTTTCACAAATACATATTATGAAAGGAACACGAAAATTATATAGTAGTTGAAATGAATGTAAATGATTCATTTTAGGAATTAAATAGTGCTTTGAAGAAGCATAAGTACATATTGACTGCAGCAGTCAGTGCTGACAAAGGAACAATCGATGATGCTTATAATATTCCTGAAATATCTAAACATTTAGATTACATTCATGTGATGGCTTATGATTATCATGGTGCTTGGAATGGACGAGTTTTACCCAATGCACCTTTGGACTGTGATGATGGACTTTGTGTTGTAAGAATTATTATAAAAGTAAAAAGAAACGTTAATGTTGTAAAAATAAAATTAACTCATGCACAATTTTTGCTTACTTTTTAGAAAGAAACAATTAAATATCTAATAGCTAAAGGCGCTCCAGTCGACAAATTAGTATTAGGACTTGCCATGTATGGAAGAACATTTGTTCTTGTTTCAAAACCTAATTCAACTGATGTCAATCCTATCGGTATGCTCAG
Source organism: Gryon sp. ZL-2020 (assembly GCA_022817425.1). Classification (NCBI taxonomy): domain Eukaryota; kingdom Metazoa; phylum Arthropoda; class Insecta; order Hymenoptera; family Scelionidae; genus Gryon; species Gryon sp. ZL-2020. The sequence continues at coordinate 16,417 of JABFPJ010001852.1, read as the reverse complement.
TCTTGACAAGGGATTCAAAGGGCCATACACTGCGGAAGACGGATTCATGGGATATAATGAAGTATGATCATAATGATGATAATATCAAATAATTGTATACTTTTTCCAGCAATGTATAATTTTCTTATTCATTTCATTCATATCATTTTTCAGATCTGTGATGCATTACGCAATAAAACAGGATGGCAAGTTGGATGGGATGAGAAAGGTAGTGTTCCTTACGCCATTAATGAAGATCGAGTGATTGTTTATGATAATCCAGATAGTATTAAGCTAAAGGTAAATTTGTTTAAAATTTTCTTCAAATCATATTTTATAATTTCGGAAAGTTATATTCCATTAATTTATATATTCTTAGGTTGAATATGCACAAAAACTGAACTTGGCTGGAGTTATGGTGTGGGCCATCGATAATGATGACTTTCGTGGAGACTGTGCTAATCAACATAGTAAGCTTTTAGACAGTCTACCGGCAGTCGATTTTCCACTGATGAGAACAATTAATTTAGTTTTATCTCAAAAAACAAATGACTCCGAAAACGAAATTAATCATGATCATTCGACTTCAACTGCTAGTTTATTGATTTCTAGTTTTCCTATTATTTTTATAAGTTTATATTTCTTGTTAAAAAATTAATAAGACTTTAATTTTATTATCAAAGTAATTGATTGACTGATTGAGTCACTTTCTTTGAGAATTTAATCTTTATGTGTGACGAAACATTGTATAAATGAATAATGTACTACTTTACAATTTTTGTTTACAGTGACAATGATCACATAAGAATCCGAATTGATTGATGTTATATTACATTATATTATATTGTAAGTGTATACAAGATGTTGATTTGATGAATTTTATATTATACAAAATGTAAGAAATATTTGTAATAATTGTAAGTTCTAAGAAATACAGCAATATTTTTTTCTACATAAGCTTATTTTTTGTTGTTGTTAACATAATTAATATTTTATTTCAAGAAATTGAATGAAATGTTCTTTAATCAAAAACGCTGAGTAAGTTAAATAAAAGCATTTAAAAAAATACTCTAATTGTTTCATCGCTAAAAATTTATTAATTCCGTAACGATTTCTATTGGTATAAAAAATATGTAATTTTACAATACAATTTACTTTTTGTGTTCAATATATTTATTTATTACGAAATTCAAAAATATATATAAAAACTAAAAGAAAAGATTGTTTTAAATATAATTTGTTAATGAAACTTAGTTATTCCATTGCCTCTCGTTTTAGTCTGAAGTTTCATATTTGTGAATGAATTTGGAATATCATCATTTCGTCGTTGCGTTGGTATTCCTCGATATAAGTTTTCCGTTATTTGAGTTCTAAGCTTATTTCCACTATTTTTTCTCACTTTCGAATCAACAAATTCAATATTGTTGTCATTATTATCAATAGCATTCAATTCAGCTATCAATTTTGCTTTATCGAAATTAACTTTTGGCAATTTTTCATTTTCCTTTTTATCCAACCCTTCGTCTTTTTCTTCCTTTTCTACACTATTTCGTCGTGTTTCAGAATTAATTAGCCTTATTTTTTCAGTACTACCTTTCCTTGCACTCGATTTATCTTCACTACAGAAAATAGTCTCTATATTCTCAGTCGTTTTATTTAAATCTAACGCTTCCATCTTTTCAGTTTCATTTACACTGATATCTTGTAAACTCAATTTGTTACTTTCATCACTTAGATCGGTATTCCCATTTGATTGCCGAAGACTGTTATTTCTATCTTCTTCCAAAAAATGTGTCTTTTCCAAAGACATCATATCCTCCACTTCACTTTTTTCCATTAAATCATTATTAACCTTTACATCTGTTTTATCTTTTTTTTCGTTATTCTGCTTAACTTCAGTACTTTCAATATGTAATTTTTTTAATGATAATGTTGCATCTTCAATATTATCATCAGTTTCCTCTTCGTTAATTTGAATAGCATAATTTAGATCTATATCATGAATTAAATTCTTTCCTAACTCTTGACCCATTTCGAACTCTTTTTTAATCATATTTTCAACTTCCTCATAATTATTGCTGGATTGTATTATACTTTCTGTTGATTCCAATAAACAATCCTCAGCTGTTAATCTATAAATAAATTACGTTTCGTTATTCTTAATTAACTTTTAGATTAAACAAAATATATAAGTAATTAAATTAATTGAACCTCGCAACAACTTTTCGTGATTTTTTGAACAAATTTTCATGTTGCAAATTGGCTTCTTCATTCAAACTTTGTATTTCATCGCTTAACTCGGGAAACTGTGTGTAATCTAGATCATCCATCGGATTTTTCTTGGCAAATTTTTCATCATCTTCTCTGTTCATTAGATCCAATTTATCGATCTCTTTTGAATTGAGAATCTCAGATTCCTCGTCTTTTGGATTTTTCAGAATATTCGAATTGATTAATTTATCCATCCGATCTGTAGATTTGGCTGATATTGATCTGCTGCCAGATTTTGAAAGACGAAGTTTTCTCTCAGACATAGTAAAACTATAATTACTATCTTGAGCACTTTTGTTATTACTTTTACGTTCAAAATTCATATCCAAGTCGGATAAACTTGGCTGAAAATGATAATACAAAATTGCTTGATTATAATATTAATATTAATGAATATAAGATAATACAATTTTGAACATTTACCAAAATTTTTTCATTTTCGCTGTCGTTCTTTTTCATACTAGACTTTGAATAATTTAAACTCACTCTGAAAGATGATATACAAATAATTGATACTGATTAATATTTTAAATTAAATCAAAATCACAAGACTTACCCCGAATCTTCTAAACTGGAAAACGATAAATGTCCCGTTATTCGGTTCTTATTGAAAGTGGGAAGTTGATTATTATAATACAGCCTTTTCTCTCTGTTATCTAGCAAATCCTCTAAGCTTTTTAATTTTTCTAAGCTTTCTTGTAAATTTTTCTGCGTTTCTTTGTGTTTTACAACTTCTGCGTGAATTTGTTGTTTTAACGACTTTGTTTCCAAAGCCAACTTTTTGTTTAACATCTGTTAAATAATTGAAACAAGTTAATTACCTTTTAAATAAATTAAATTCGATAACAAATAAACTAACTGAAATTTAATTTGCATAAGAATTATTACTTGAATAGTGTCTTGTTGCTGCTGAATTTGATAATTTAAGTCCGTCACTTGAGACTGTAATTTTTCACGATCTAATAAATTACGATCTTGGTTAAGTTGTAAAAGTCTTTTATTAAAAACCTAAGAAATAAAACATAATTAAACAATCTGCTTTGTGCTTCATTTTAAATGTACGTTGAAAATAAATTGCGTTACCTGCAAAGAATGTAATTCCTTTTCTTTTTCCTTAAGCGTATCGCAAGTTATTTTATGCTGCTCTTTTAATTTCTTATACTTTAGTTGCAAGATTCTTAATTCTTCATGATGGGAATTGATAATTCTTGGCAGCTCAGCATTTGCACCTTCATACTTTTTTAACGCAGACTCTTGTTTCTTTTGAATGGCTTTTAGCAGCTTATTTTCATTTGATAATTCCTTTAACAAATATCCCAATTAAATATTCACCCTTACTTTGTAAGTAATTGAATTAAATATTTTCCAAATTATAATACAAACATTCAAATGATAATGTGCATCAGTCAATTGGTTTTGAAGTTGTTTAACTCGTAACATTTTTGCCGATAAAATTCGTTGACTGACTGGATTTTTATTTGGTCTTCCCGGTTGAGATATTGGATAAAAGCGTGCACTGCTTCTATACGAACTATTTGCTGCAATTTTTTTCATTTTGTTTTTTCTTTTATAATACAAAATTTTAAGTACAATTATATATAACTATAATTAATGTATACTCACAACCATAAGTATCATGAATCGATCTTCTTTTCAGTAAATGAGTTGCACTATTATAAGGCGATTTACTTTTCCGTGGCGTTCCATTAATAGAATCTGAATATTTACTAAAACAAATAATGTAAAAATGTTTCTATTACTTTGTTAATAAATGATTATACAGTTATATGAACATTAATTTTGCATTTAGGACATAGTTCCATTATTTATATGTTTTATTTCATATTCATTTATTTGGGCATAAATAAAAGATAAATCAAAAGTGACACCTTGATGAACATGAGTGTTTATCGGAACACACTACCGGCAATGAGGGTATTCCGCTTTGCATCTTAAATAAGCCGGATATCACTTAGAAATAACGATCAATCGCAAGTTCGGCCGTTCATGATGAAATCGCCTTTTGGGAAAACAAACTTCGAACATGAACACAAAAAGATCGTCGAAAAAAAAGTCTTGACATTTGAAAGAAAGAAACGTCATTCGTAACTGTTTCATGAGGGTTGTCAAGACAACCGCAAGAAAGTAAGAAATAAACACATTTTATTGATCAAATTAACATACATTGTAATTGTACTCATTGGCACATAGTTTCTATAAGTGTTTAGCTCAATGTGGAAGTGAAGATGCCATTAAAATTGATAGTTATTTAAACTTGTATAATTCAAATAAGAGTTCCGATCAAAGTTTGAAGTGATAAGAATATATTTTAAAAAGTTTGAACAGTTAAAATGTTCTGTAATGGGTTAATTTATTTAATTAAATGTATTAAAAATATTCAATTTTATTGACTATGAAATGATTAAATTGAACTAGAGTAATTAAAAATGATTTTTTCAATAGTTTAATTTAATTTATTGATTTTTATGTACAAAATACTTACATCCATATAATATAACTTAATACAATATAACAATGTGACACGATTGAAATTTATTTTATTTTAGATCATAAAATAAACTTGATCGTAATCAGAAAAATACTCGCATCTTTGCTTTAGTCTTTGGTAAATTTGCACTGTTTTAACACCACTTAAACTACATATTCTTCAATAATATACTTTTGAGCAATAAACATTAGATATTTTCTTATAAGTATTCATAAATTACTAGATTACATCAAATCCCTGTAGTTTCTCACATAGAAGTTGGTACTTAAAAAGTGCAAAACAACCAAATCTTGTTATAACATCGTAAATAATTGTTAAATTAAAGTATAACTTTATATTACACTTCAACTTCTATTATGTTTTTTACAGTAATAAATGGCAATTTTAAGACTTCTTTTTTCACATTACACTTGCAGTGTTGGTCTATTTTGTGGTTGTTTTTTAGCATTATTTTCTTCTTTCGAGCGGAGGGCTGCGCCATGCTGAGCATTCCACAATTTCGAATAATATGAATTCGGGATTTTAATAAGATCCGAGTGTGTTCCTCGCTCGGCCAATATTCCTTTGTCAAAGACAAAAATTTCATCAGCATCTATAACTGTCGACAGTCTGTGAGCTATTACAATTGATGTTCTCTTTTCCGTTGCACGACGTAAAGCTTCAAGAATATTCTATAAAATAATTGGAAAAATATTAAAATAAGGGAATAAAGAAATTATGTTAAAGTAATCATTTTAAATAATGAATTTAAGTTGTAAGTTAAACCTGTTCTGTAATAGAATCTAATGATGAGGTAGCTTCGTCAAAAACTAAAATCGGCGAATCTTTTAAGATCGCTCGTGCAATTGCAACACGTTGTTTCTCTCCACCGGACAGTTTCAATCCACGTTCTCCAACTTGAGTCTCATAACCCTGCGGCCATTTCAGAATAGAATCATGCAGGTTGGCCATTTTTGCCGCCTCATAAACATCCTCGGGCGACTTTGCAAGATTTCCATAATGGAGATTATAGAAAATGGTATCGTGAAATAAAACTGAATCTTGCGGTACAATCGAAATACATCGTCTGAGATCATTCACGTCTATGTCTTGAATGTTTTTGTCATTTATATAAATGTTGCCATTTTGAGGATCAAAGAATCGATAGAGCAAACGAACGATTGTCGTTTTTCTGTAAAGTTTACGAAATTATTAGAGAGATAATTAATTTGTTTACATTTCTTTAAAAATATATAGAAAATGTTTAAAATAATTATTTTACCCGGAACCTGAACCTCCAACAATCGCAATCTTCTTTCCACTTGGTATATTGAAGGAAATTCCATTTAATATTGTTTTTCCTTGGACATATTGAAAATGTACATTGTCAAACATAATTTCTGCTTTATTATGAGGAACATGGAAAGGCAAAGCATCTGATTTACTCTGTAAAATATTAATAAATCAATTGAGTTAAATTTCTTAAAAATACGTATAGATTTATTTAAGAATGCATATTTATCTTCATACTCTAATATTAGGATCCACAGTCATTAATGTGAACATAGTTTGCATATCAATGAATGCTTGTCTAACTTCTCTATATACGGAACCTAAAAATCCAAGGGGAATTGATAATTGGAACAATAGACCATTTACCATAACTAAGTCACCGACTGTTAATGTTCCTGTAATAAATACAAATTAATGATTAATTTCGTTTCATTGATTGTTAAATTTACTTTACTCTTGCAATAAAAATGAGTACCATTGACAATATCACGTGCAGCCAATACCATGATTAAACTTAATGCTGCGCTGAAAATAGCTTGTTGACCGAAATTCAACGTTGCTAAACTTGTGCTAGTTTTTAAGGAAGCATCTTGATACTTTTTCAAAGCTTGGTCATATCTTTCAGCTTCAAATTGTTCATTATTAAAATACTGTTAAAAAATAATTATTATTATTCTGATAGAAAATAATATAAAGTATTGTCTTAAATTTGAGTGTTTTTACCTTTACTGTTTCATAATTTATCAAAGAATCAATCGCTTTATTTCCTGCTTCATTTTCCGCTTTATTCATATAGACGCGAAATTTCGTTCGCCATTGTGTTACCGATAAGGTATAAGCTGCGTATAATCCGACGCAACCTAATGCAACTGCTGTGTATTCTGACCCGCATTTTAAGCCCAAAATGGAACTCACTAAAGCGAGTTCAAATACAGTTGGTACAATATTGAAAACCATGGCAGTAAGAACAAAATTAATACCTCGACTTCCTCTGTCTATTGTCTACAAATTAAAAAAAAGTTTAAGTTTCATTTAAATTTAAGCTTCAACTAAAATTTAATTTCATTTTAAATTTGTGTTCATTTTTGTATCTATTACCTTAGACAATGCTCCGGTTTGCCTACTCAAATGAAACGACAAATCCAAATTGTGGAGATGTAAGAAAACATTTCTGGCGATTTTTCGGATTGAATGTTGTGCGACTTTTGCAAAAACTGCATTTCGTAGTTCGTTGAATCCTGATGCTCCTATTCGAGCAAGTCCATCTAAAATTATACAAATCATTTATATGATTAACAGTACATTACATAATTTTAACATATGATAAATTGAATATTGTTTTTATTCATACATCCAATTAACAAGGTCGTTCCGACAGTGGCGACAGTTTGTGGAGCGGATTCCAAATTCAGTGCTTGGCTGGCGTTAAAATAATCAACAGCATATTTAAAAATAAAAGGAACCGTGACATTCAATACTTTGGCACCTATAAGTAAACTCACGGCAAGTTTTACCCGTTTTCGAATGTCTGGTTCATCCTAAAAAAGCATACTCACAAATCAAACAAAATTACATAATTATTTTAAGAGCATTTAAATTAAATATTTTGAACTAAGGCTGAAGTTAAAAAAACAATCAATAACAATGCATAAAATGAAAATTACTTTTGGCCAAATATAGCCAAGCATGGCTCGAGCCATGTCATAGCTGTTAATTTGTTTGTCACTTTTAAAATCGATGCCATCTCGGCTCAAACTTGACACTCCAGGATGAAAGCAATTTCGTTTTTGTTGACCCTGTTTTCCACCTGTCAAACTGGCAACGACCAGGTCGGTTTTCGTCGGCGGTATAATTGATTTTGCTTGTGGTACATTTTCTTTTTGCTGTGCACGATCTATGACATTTCCAGTGCAAGTCTAGAATAAATAAATAATTAAAAACAAGAAAAACAAATTTTGTAAAACTTAATTATTAAAAGTCATAAAATACAAAAATCAAAATACAAGTCTTAAAAAAATCTATATTTAATATAAATATGCATTAAACATATTAATAATTAATATTAATGCATATTTCTATTAATAATTTTGCAAAATATTTATTACTAATTAGTTAATATATTAGATGTAATTACCCTAATAAAAATATAATTTTACAATATAATTAAATGTTTAAAATATTATATAACACCAACAATGTCAATTAAATTCTATAAATAAATTAATAATAATGTCAACATTACCCGAATTATAGATACTGAAGTAAGGTTATAATGAAACAGTCCTTTTGCGAAAAGTGGTAAACGTCCATTGCTTCGGGAATAAGAGAAGGACTTCCTCAGTATCAAATTAGTGTCATTTTTTGCGATGCGCAAAAATCGTCCGCACAAAATCAGACTAAACATCATTTATAAATTAATAATTTGATCTACATTTGTTTCTCCACAAGTCAAATGTCGTTGGCAAAACAGATTTTGACAAGATGATAAAAGCACACAACAATCGCCACCTGTCGGACAGTCAAATGAAACGACAAAGAATACGAAAACAGAGAGCAAAACAATAAATGCGCGTAATGTTAGGTTAGAATGGAAAAATGTCAAAACAGTAGGGCACAGTAGGGGCCCAATCATTGTTTTGACATGAATATTATTTTAAACGTCATAAGAGACTTTATTTGTAAAATGTTAAATATTATTTGGTTTGGCAAAAAACGTATATCAAATTCATTGAGTATTTATATTAAAACGTACACGGGAAATACGCTGTCAATTGATTTGGATCCAAAATGGGATATACGGGAGGTTAAAGAAATTTTGGCACCGCAAATGGGGATGCCTGCTGAGGATATAAAAATTATTTTCGCTGGCAAAGAACTGCATAATTCAACGATTATTGAGGTTAATAAATTATTATATTTTTTTTAATTAATTAATTATTCAAACAGTAATTAATTATTAATTTTTTATTAAAATATAAATATAAAACGAATACAAAATATGACAGTAAATCTAAAAATATATGTGAAGCAAATTTCAATTATTTATTATAAATAAATTAATAATTTGTTTGTATATAACAATAAAATACATGACATAAAATTTACATACTTCAAAACCATCAATTGACATATTTTATATTATGAATTTAATATGAAAATTGGATTCTTTAATATTTACGGTAGAATATTGCTTGTTTTTCTACGTGCATATTTTTGAATATAAATCAGTAATATTTTGCAAGTTATATAATAGAGCATATCTTTTATATTCTTAGGAATGCGATTTAGGTCAACAAAGTATTTTACATGCTGTTCGCACGCCTAAACGAAAGACAAAAAACGAAAGTAGAAATGAAACAATAGATGAATTGAACGAATCAACTGAAAGTGGTGGAAAACCTCTCAATGAGATACTATCGGATTTGCCATTAGAGGAATCATTCAGTGATAAAGACACCTCAATCGCTTCAGGTTTTATAATATTATATTATATTTGATATTTTACATATAAAAAGAAATAATAATTTTATTATTTGCAGTTGAGTAATACATTTAAATTAAGTTAAAAAGTACTGTAAAAGTTACAAAGTCAGTAATCTTGTAACTGGACGAAGTTATTTTTAAAAAGTAACTTCTTCAATCTTATTTTTAATAATAAAAATAAAAACTTTGTAAAGAAAGTTAATTTTTAATTCGTTTAGTTTCTAGTACAGAAAGCTCTCGAGCGCATTTTTACGTATTCTGCTCAAAACCGTGCAATGCAGTTCAGCCTGGTAAATTAAGAGTGCGTTGTGAAACATGCGGCAGCGGCGCTGTAACTGTAGATCGTGATCCGCAATGCTGGCCGGATGTTTTGTCTCCGCGAAGAATTACAGTGAATTGCGAGAACCCTTTATGCGTTAAGCCAGAAACTTCGTCCGATGAAACGCAATATCACGTGCATTACGCACAATTTTACTTTAAATGCGCAAAGCATGCAAGCTTGGGAGAAAAAGACGAAGCGGTTCCTTTGTATCTTATTAAGCCAAATTTAGCCAAAGTACCATGTTTGGCCTGTACAGAAATTAAGTAAGATATTTTTATTATTTATTTTCATATAAAATCAAATTATTATTGGATGTTTATAATGATTTTATTTCTTTATTTTAGGGATACAGTATTTGTTTTTACTTGTGAAGAAGCACACGTAACTTGCTTAGATTGTTTTCGGGATTACTGTAGTATAAAACTGCGAGAAAGGCAATTTGTTTTTGATGATACTAAGGGATATTATACGCTGTCATGTCCAGCGGGATGTCCCAATTCGTATATACCAGAAATTCATCATTTTCATCTTCTTACCGAACAACAGGTCTGCTTAATATAGAATAAAGAACCGTCGATTGACGAGTTTCAACACGTATTGAAATTTTGGACTGTCAACATATAGTGACAGTGGGTTAGAGTAAGCACATATTTTTTGTATATTTAACATTTCTTAGAAATTTGTATTGTTTCGAATATTCAATTTGCTGCAATATTTCAATTGCATCTTCTTTTGCTATGAAAAATCTTATAATTTTCTTCGAAAGTGCGACCTGTCACTATACTTTGATTGTCACGATTGTATTAATTTTAATGCTAAATCTAACTGCTAAAAATACTCCAGAAGATATTATATAAATATATATTTTTATTTTTTATGCAAATATAAGTTTAATAATGCAAAATAAAGCATAAAACTGTGTGGTGATAAATATTTAAACATGCCTTGTTCATTTATTTTGTATAATGTTTTACATTTTAGAAATGTGGTATTTTTTAAAATAGATTCTTATATTAAAACTCATAAATTTGTAATAAATATAATCAAAGGACAATTTCGATAAAATTCTAAATATTAACGTGTAAATATTGGCTTAAATTTAATTTGAATTCATTTTAATTTTTTAAAAATAAACCAATATTATTTTAAATAAAATATTCAATTAATTCTAATTATGTTACAGCTGTATAATATAATTAGAAACAAGATTAGAAATAATGTATGAATTCAGATAAAATATATGAATAATTCAAAAGAAACTAAATGCAACATATTTAGGCGATTATTAAATGAACGCGATATTTGGCTATTTCTACTTTTGTATCTTAATGTTGTGCATGTTGAAATTGGTTTGTGATTATAATTAATACAGAGTGGATTCTACAGTACGAACAGTATCATCGCTTTGCAACTGAAGAATACGTATTGAGAGAAGGAGGTATTCTTTGTCCTCAGCCGGATTGTGGAATGGGTATAATACCACCCCCAATCATTGAAGGTCAAGAAGAAGAATGTCGTAAAATTCGATGCATCGGAGGATGTGAAGTATGTCTTTAATATTATTCAAAAGTATATTTTAACAACGTAACTTGTTATATTTTAATTAAAACAAATTTTATCTTCATTTTTAGTATGTATTTTGTCGAAGATGTTTACAAGGATTTCATATGGGAGCCTGCGAAGTGCCACCGTCACCTTCTGCTTCAATAAACACACCGTTCGGCTATGTGGTCGATCCTATGAAAGCCAAAGACGTAATTTTAATGATTTATTATCGCGAAATATTATCGAGTTTGTTTTATGGTAGACTTAAATATAAAGATGTAAACGATTTTGTTCTAGGCGAAATACGACGATGCCACGAATAAAACTATAAGAATTTCGACGAAACCGTGTCCTAAATGTCGGACACCTACCGAGAGAGATGGTGAGAATGATAAATTTGGTTCTTTCGAGGGCAGGGCATTCAACTTGTTGAATTGTAATAGTTATTAGAAGATCTCGTTTATTAACGTTCAAATATTTCGAAATACTGATATTATCGTTTGTATTTTTTTCGAATATACGCGAACTATTAAGCACTTTCTAACGATTGAAGTTTATTATTTAATTTAAAAGCTGATTGAAAGCTCACGATGTTTAATTTTTTGTATTAAAAAAGTAAATTATTTAGTAATAGTTTCAAATTATTTAATTACATTTGACTTTTTTTTTATTTTTCAGGAGGTTGTATGCATATGTTATGCACAAGAGCAGGCTGTGGATATCAATGGTGTTGGATTTGTCAAACTGAATGGACTAGAAATTGCATGGGTAACCATTGGTTTGGCTAAAGTCAAATTTGAATTTTAAATCTACCAAAAAGTGTAAATTTTAAATAAATTTACTCCTCAAAGTCTGTGGAAGACTTTACATCGAAAGAGAAACTTTACTTATACAAATGAATTTCTTGTACAAATGTTTATGATTTGCTACAAAATTAATTATAAAAATCTATTTTTAGAATAAAAGATATTTACATTGTTTTAAACAAAATACTCAGTTATTTACTCTGAAACTCTGAACTACTGTTTTTATTTTTTCTTTGTGCAAAAAAGTTGTACATTAATATTCAGCGGATTTTCATAGCAGTTACGGTGAGAATATTAAAGAGTTGATTATCGTACATAAAAGATCTCTTATTTACGTCGGCAAAAACCCTGACCTCGCGATTTGTTGCGTCTGATATTAGAAGCGAAATATCGAGGAGTCACATCCGCGTTCTTGCATTTTGGACATCGGCACGTGCTAGAAATATCTCGAGTACGCGTCTCGAAGCCCGATGGCGCCTCCGTTTGAAATTTCTCTCTGCTTTTGCGCGGGGTTGCGCGTACGACCTACTTCCAGTTTGCTCGGGCACTTGTATTGGTGCACACACAAACTACCTCTCAAAACTAGACTCTCTTGCTCTCTTTCTCTGTCGTTTACGTTTGGGTTCACCTGCTCGCATTTAAGGGCTCTAATGCATTGTCGAGTATAAAACCACTTTTTACAACTCGTCTCGAAGAGTGTCGAAAAAAATTTCCTGCAATATGTTTTCAATACTACTTCTAAAGATATTATATACTAAACCTATAGCATAGAGAAAAAGATTCGTCGTTCATTTTTTTAATGTTTTATTTATGAATTAAGATAACATACGAATAACAAGCGATTGTAAAGTAATTGACTCATGAATGTAAAATGATTATATGTTAATGTTTGTACTTGTATAATAATTAATTAAAACATTATTCAATTAATTAAACAAAAAATAATTTGTTAAATACATAAAGTCAGAAATTCTTTAATAATAAGTTTTAAAAGTAGATGAAAAAATATACGTTCGATTGAATTTTACTTTCGATTTAGTATTGGCGATCTAGATTTGGGCGCATAAGTTTGCAGAGTGGTATTTATCAAGATTACTTGGGTATTAAATCGACCCGTTACGTGATGTTTGAATCCCATATTTTTAATGCGAGATGAAAGACTTATAACATGCTTGCCAAGCATAATCGTATATTAGAAGCCACGCTTTTATTAGAGCGTGTTTTACTTTTACATGAGATATATACATTTTCATAAAACATTTGCCGCTGTGTCTCAGAGATAAAGTATGTCTTGGCAAACAATTTTTAATCATAATTCATTATGATTATAAACGTGATGGCTTCTAATCAAACTTTACTGTGCGATCTAGTTTCACATTATTCTCGCACTTATTTAGTAATCTATTTTTTTTTTTACTTTTCAAGTTCAAAAATATTCGAAAACTTCGTCGTTGCTTTATGTAATTGAATACTCGGGAATTTTAATTCATTAATTATTCAACCATCGATTGCGCGATTTTTAATTACATTAGCTAATTAACATTCGAGGTCACGCATTTCATTATAAGCTAAGGTCTTTTCTATACTGTTAAAATGGAATTTAGGATGCTGAAGATACAAGTCTTTTTCTCAAATACGAAGAATTACAATTAATTTCGTTACTAAATGTATTCATTATCATTCATTTTATAATTAACTTTATGTTTTACTAATTTAAATATTAATTTACGGAATTCGTTTATAATATACAATAATTGTTATTAAAACTAGATACAAATTTAATAACATTGTTATTGTTTGTAAATGCATTCAAAATGGTCTTTATATAGTTTTTCAATATTGTATTACAAATATCATATTATTGTATTAGTTTAAAAATGTCGCAAATAAATATATTTATTAATTATATTCAATCTACATGTCAGTTTTATCAGAGTATGTTATAAATAAATATCATAAATAAATGGATATTCAGCTTTACTTATATGAATTATTATTATTTGATCGAAAGTTAACATTTACATTTTCCAAATATAATATAAGGTTTGTTTTTAATGTTTAATTAAACACACAACTAAAATGATTTTACTTGTTTTGTTTTGTTATTAAAAGTTATTGGATTTTGAAATATATGATTTATGAAATGTACGTCGTAATTTTATTCATATTAAATGCAACACAAATAATCACGTTTATTCTTTTAATTAATTATTAAAATTGCATTTTAAATAGATGTTATAAAAGACAGAAAACAATTACAATTGAACGCATTTTCCTACGCAATCAGCACAAGGAAATTGATTTTCTATTTTCATTATCAGAGAAAAATTAGTGCATATTAAAAGATCGTAAAAAATTATTCTGTTTCAATTATTTGTTCATTTCTTTAATAGCCATAGGAATTCATTGTAAGTGAAAAATTGTTGATTTTTAACTTGAGCGAATCTGTATAAACAATTTCAATAATTAATTATATTAAGATTTATGCAATTAATGGAAATGGAAATTTATAATTTAACGTATAAAGATTCTACTCGTAAAAATCAATTATTATTTCAAGCGTTTTCTATGAACACATAAAATCACTGACGTTTAATTACTATTTTATGTTTCGTCATAAAAAGATAAAATAAAAAATACAAATTAAAATTACGATTATTTAATAAATTAATGCAATTTTTTATTAAATTTTTGTGTTTTACATTTTTTTATATTCTTAATTTATGGAAATATTGTTTATATTAAGTAATAATGTATACTTAACATATATAAACATTTTATTGCAATAAAAAATACAACTTGGTTTACGCACATAAAACACGAAATAGAATATAAACTTTCTCAAATCTCATATATAAACTTATTTTTCATCTTATTTGAAGTTATTTTTATTAAAACTTTGTAAATATATTGCACATTAAGAAGGTAACTAAAAATATTTGTGAAAAAATGGCAATCTTACAAGAAACTAAAACCAAGTATACAAAAATTAATGCAAAAAACGATAACACTGAACATTTAAGATTTAACGACATAATAATTTTATTTTATGACATAATAAGAATATCAAATTCCGAATAATTTACGCAAAATAAATAAACATTTGAGTTCAAGTTTTATTTCCTATATAAAGTGTTCTGAACTTCTAATAAAATGTAAAAGCGTCAAGAGGGAAAATTTATTCGCAATCCTATGCTCGTATATGAATTATATTCACGTAAAATGCGATACGGTAATACAATTAATATCATAATGTGATTTGATGTTATAATTATAAGTACATCGGTCACAATTTCACGCGCCTAATTGATAAATTGCAGTTTCATTTCTCCACTTAAAGCGGATTTGGGGGCAAAAGGGGAGGGGGGGGGGTGGAGAGAGAAGGCACGTGAAATTTTTGATTTATTACTTTTTGGGACCCGGAAGAAGAGCCATTTCGCATTCCAATTTTTTTTCTCCTCTCTTTTTCTTGTCTTGACTTTCTCCTTCGACCCTTTTGAAATTCCCTTTTTTATGAAGTCTCTTACCATACAACGCACGTGTGTGCAAAAAAGAAAAAAAAAAAAAAAAGACTCGTTGATTTCGTCAAAAGGGTTGCTCGGCCGTGAAAATTGTAAAGTCTCTTTATTTGTAATTAACCGAACCAACGCATCTTCACTGAAGTCCATTCTTTATCGAATCAACTCGAAAGCTTTCAAGCATTTGTTTTTACACCATTTAAATGAAAATGCATTGCATTTTGTTTTTACGGCGCGCTTATCGTATTAGTTCTCGATATGTTGTTACACTTTTGTGCGTTTCGCTGAACAAGACTCGCAATATTTCTTACAATTCTCAGCTCTTTTTCAAGCTTTTTTGGTATGTTAAATTATGTATCAATTTCTGTTCAAAATAACACGTATTTCCAAGCTTTGCATATGTAATCTCATGCATCAGTTCGTCTTCAGTTTTTACTGGGTGTTTTAACTTATTAAATGCTTTTTCAGTCTTACTTTTTATTTCAAGATTTGTTGTGTTATATTTCAACGTTAGAATTATATTAAGGACGTTGGGGCATGAACTGATTTAACGATAAGAATTTGATGAAAAAAATATATGTTGTCCCGAAAGATCAAATAAAATACTGTGCAAAATTTCAAGAAGATTGTCTCATTGATTTTTGAGAAAAAAATTGTTAAATATCAGAACAAAATACATTGAGTCTTATGGGAGTTTGCCACTTTTGATGAT